>RJWM01005560.1:0-90665 GCA_004363535.1 Dasyprocta punctata
CTTATAACTAAGGAACCTGCAGTGCATGAGCTGGGTTCTGCCAGTCGAAGTACTAAGTCTCACCATTATTATTCCTGCCTGCCCCTGATTATTTGAATGCTCTTTGGCAAGTCCAGTTTCACTTCTGGGCCACAGATTTTTTTTAGTTCAAAAATAAGAAATTGGATTTCATGGGCTCAAGAGTTCCAGGTAGGACATTTTTCTTTGATTTGGGATAAAAAACAAAACTTAGTATATGATAAAGGTTTTGCGTTTTAGAATTAACAACTTACAGTAATTTCCTCTTCCGTTTTCCTTCTTCCTGTGTTATTGTAGGTAATAGGGTCCAGAATGTGTTTCTAGGTTCTTGTATGCAAGGAACAAAGAACTAGACATGGTAGGCAATGGTCAGGAAGGAGCAATGAAGTCTACTCAGGTGATATGACTGGAGTGAGTTGATTCACTCTGCCAAAAAGAAATTTGCACAAGCACCAAGGGCATTGGCCTACGGCATAGAGGCTGAAAATGTAGCGCTCGCTCTAGGAGGCCTCCCATTTGGTCTTTCAGACCATGATTGACAACACGATAACAGGGTGCTGAGTCATGTCAGCTGGAAGTGTTGCACAAGTCCTTTCCCATAATTCCTTCTGTTGAAAGTGAATGCATGAGATACAGTCCGTATGCCTGAACCTTCAGTGAGCTCCAGGCGAAGAAAGGTTACAGGCAGGTCATGAAAGGAGACGATTGGTGCTCATGCATCCTGGTTTGGCATTTTGGAATTTCCAGGGCAGAATCAGGGTTCTTTGTTTCCCTTGTGTGTGGTAAGCAGTAGGACAAGGATATGTGGGGGCTGGGGGGAGGCGACCCAGATTCAGGTGGGCCCTACAGTCATTAGAGGAGAGAGGCTACAGAGACCCCAATCATACTGTCTCTATTATGTGGATGCAAAAGCAATCAAGCTGTCCTTTAAGTTCCTGCGTTTAGAGATGGGAGGAGGATTATGTAGTTGACAAATCAGGTTGACAGTGTGCTTGCCCACAGCATCTAAAGAGAGCTCACAACATGTAATCATATCTTCTACAGGGAAAATTTTAGTGAAACTTTCTAAACTTTGCCAAGAGCACACACATGATCCAACAGGAAATTTTGACCCTCTCTTCTAAGAAGTTTTCTGTTTGATTGTTTTGTTTTATTTTGTTTTTTAACAGTTTGACCACAGAAAAATCCTCTAACAATCACTTGTTCTAATAAGTGGCCAGTCACATGGAACCCTCTGCAACTGATTTTTTTTTTTTTTTTTTTTTGTCCTGGGGATTGAACTCACAACCTTGCGTTTGCCAGGCAGGTGCTTATGCCACTGAGCTAAATCCCTGACCCTGTTTTTTGAGACAGGATCTCACTATGCAGTTCAGGGTGGCCTTGAACTCACTTTGTTGCCCAGGCTGATCTCACACTCACAACGATCCTCCTTCCTCAGCCTCCTGAGTGCTGGGATTAAAGGCACCTGATATTTAAAATCTTTCCTTTTGAAACCACCCTACCTGCTGGATCCTTTCTCACAGTCTGTCAGGGACTGCCGATGAACAGGAAGACAAATTCAAACTCTCCTGGTTTACAAAACTCCCACCTTAATATAACAGTTGCCAATCAGAGTTTCTTCTTTTTACTCACTATATCTCAGCTTCCCTTCAAATACCTTCGAGAACCTGCAAAATAAAAGAAAGTTTAGGAACAACTCGGGAAGTTTATAAATAAATATTCATAGGTTTATAGATAAATAACAATGTTTATGCAGAAATAACCTATGTTAAATTTGGCTCTGATTTATTTTTTGTCTCTATTAGAAAGAGTTTAGAAGAGCCAGTAAGTGCAGTGGACAGATGTAGTCTTTGATAGTCTAAATAGATACACGAATCTATTGCTGTGTACCCCACTGAATATCACACATTCAGGCTTTCATCGTACTGCGATTGGTCAGTACATTATTTCACCCTAGTCTTTGTAATTCCTGGTCTTGGTAGTTTTCAATGAGATCAGAACATTTTGGTTCACAAATGGACCAGTGGAAGATGTTTTAATCCTGGTCCATAACATGATCTCAAGACTGTATGAGATGCTGATCTAAATATCTATACTAGTCAATACACTAAGTCCTTCAACTCCCAGTTTGATGACTCAAGCAGTAAGTAAATACTATTTCCTCTTACAGACAGTAAAGCTGAGAATCAGAGGCTGAAGTCCTTGGGTAGATACAGTGATAAGACTCAAAAATAGTGAAATCAGAATTCCAAAGGCAATTCCACAGATAAGATTTTCTAGGGCATCAGTCTTTATGTAACTTAGACCCCAGACTTCGTTTTTTTTGTTAATCACACAAATTAACTTGTCAGTCTCCAGTGTTTACAAATTTTCTCAAGCTTTCTTGGTGTCTTTGTTTAGCAGAAAACTCACCTTTCATGCAAATTGTGTTCTCTAATGAATTCCACCCAGTCATTCATTTTTATAGACTTTTTTTACACAAACATACTGCAAAGGTATTTCAGATTGTGCCATATAAATCAAAATGGTGGGCTGATGTTTTTTCCTAGACACTTTGTCTTTTTTCTTATGTTTTCTATTGTTATTAAATCAAACAAATGTTTACACATTTTGATGGAAATAACACAAAAAGCCTGGATTGCTTTGTATGTGCTGCGAGCTGCCTAAATGAATTATTAAGATCCAGCAGTGGAGAAACATTCACAGTACAGAGAGATACTAAAGGGAGATAAAGTTCAGAATATACATACGTAGATTATGCAAATAAACCTCCATTGTTGAAATAATACTGCCGAAGTCATAAAAGGTTAAGTACTACTTGTTTAATTTGATTTTCAGAATGGAAATTTCATTGGTTTTGCAGAAAGTTTCTACCTATTATATAATTTCTGAACTTCATAGCCTGCATTCATGAAGAGGGCATATAATGGCAAGATAAAACAAAATCTGTAAATTGGACTAGCCTTTTTAAAAATGGTGAGGTCAATTAACTTTGCTCTTAAAACTTTCTAACTCATTTTTCCTTGGGTCTTTTCTCTCCATGCTGGCTGCCACTGTGGTTTGAACAGGTCAGCTTCATAGGGTAGAAAGCACAACATGGCAAGGTGAAACTTTGATAGGATGTGGGGGAGGGTGTGGTGTAAATAAAAATTAATTAAACAGGGGTTCTGTGGAAGCTTCAAAGAAGAAGGTATCTTGGACATGAAGGAATGCTTCACCTAAAATGAACAATGACTTTCTTATCAATAAAACGGCTTCTTAATTTATTTGGAGCCCACAGGATCTAAGAGACATCAGAATACCTACACGAGTGCAGTTGAGGAGCTTCTGACACCAACACATCTTTAGTGGTCAACTTAAACACCAGCTGAACTGAATCAGTGTGGTGCTGAACACGGGTGGCCCACCTGAGGACTGTCACCAGCATGAAAAGGAGACCTGGAGAGGAAGAGTAGCAGTGTGGGTTCTCCTAAGTTTTGTTGTTTGGAGCCGTTGGTTCTCCTGGAGGAGCTTGTCATGCTGGCCTCCCTGACATGAACACAGCTGTTATCAGAGGAGATCTGGGCCTTATTGCTGAGAATGGCTGTGGTTCATTTTGTGCTCTGGTCCTTACTTTGAGCATCAATTTCTGACTCAGGAGGGGAAGATGTGTGCTCTTTTATCTCCAAAAGAAGCTTGTCACTCTGACTTTCTGAAAAGTACTCAGTTGTTCTCATGGTCTGAGGTGCATGGGACCTCACTGTCACTGAGGATGGCTGTAGTACTTTTTGGGGGAGCCCTGGTCCTGATTTTGAGTGTTGCTTCTTGGCTCCAGTAGAGAATCCTTGGTCTATTGGCACAGATCCTTCACCCACTGGCATAGACTTTTTAACTTCTACTGGTTACATTTGGGCCTTCTCAGCGCAGATCTGTGGGATAGACTTGTATGGGTCATTATCATGGGCTCTGGGTTTTCAGTTGAACTCATGCAGGTTATTGCCATGGGATCCAGGCCCTTGGTTGGATTTTCTAGGTCTTTAGTGTTGTGGACAGATTTTCAGCACCTTCTTTGTATTTGACTCCTTGAGTGACCATCATAAATAATACTATAAATTATGTGTGCTGTATGTAATTGTTCTCCTTGCAATCTGTGACTACAATACTAGGTTAAAAAACATCATCAACAAAAAGTCGTTAGTGATAGTCTAAGAATACAGTCAAGGGCCTAAAACTCCAGGTCTTTTCACTTAGGCTGACTGCAGAGCATGCAGTCATTTCATCCCCACCACATTAAATTATTTGCTCTACTTTTGAAATGCTGGTTTGTTTTATCCCCTCTACACTTCAAATTGTTTCATGTTCCCAGCAGATGACTGTGATGCAAAGTTCTGGCTAGAAATCGCACGTGTAGTATCTGCGGGGAGAGTTTTGTCAATGTATATAACTAGATGCCATTGCAGGCTTTTGCAATGCTGCTGTTTTTGTAGCTTTTGTAATGTTTACCTGTTGGTGTTTAATTTCTTTTCTGGTAAGTGGAAATAATGCCGTTTTTTAGATAGTTTTTGCAAGAATTGAAATACTGAAGGTAAAGCAGATGGTAGTGAATATGGTAGACATCTATAAAAGTTAGCTACAATTATAGAACTTACTAAGTGATAAGAAATAAAAACTAAAGTAGAAAGGTGATGAAATACTCTAAGTTACCATTGGCAGGGTTTTTCATGATACATTTTATGAAGGAAGGAGAAACAAAAAAAAATGGAGTTGACATCATGAAATCAGTGAATGGGAACTTCAGAATATATTAAATGGTACATAAAATGAATGATAAGACACTTGCCCATAGCTGCTCCACTCTAAGACACTGTCTCTCATGGGCTGAGGAATCTTTTTTACTAGTAGCTTGAATAAAGTAGAAGAGATTGTTGCAGAGGCTTGTGTAAGTGTGTGTGTGTGTGTGTGTGTGTGTGTGTGTGTTTTCTATAGTTTCTTGTGTTGGAACTATGGTTCTCAATGAGATCATAGACTGTTAAGAGATGGGGACCCCTGGGAGGCCCATAGGTCACTGGGATGCTATCCTCAAAGGACTGTGGGACTCGAGTCTCACCTCAGCCATCTTTTGGCAATGTGACCTCTCCTTCCCACACAGGCTGATACCTGCCAGGAGGTCCTCATCACTACTGAGCTGATACAGGCACCATACCCTGGTTTCTCCATGATGATGAGTGAAATAAATCTCTTCTATTTATCATGTTAGACTACATAAGGTAGTTCATCACAGTAATGAAAAATTTAGTTTAGTAATCAATATTAGTGATAATGTTGAGCTAGGGTACAAGAAGGGTAAATAGGATAATGGAATAAATCAATGAGACAAATTACAAAGTCTAAATCCTGTTACACAAGTCTAAAAGTCAGTCTACTTTTGTTTTTGACCTGTAGAACAATGAAATTTTCAGAAATGGCAACTCCAGAGAGTCACGGCTAAGATCTATTTACTATACTTACGTGAAGGAAAGTATTGAAAATAGAGGACAAAATTACCTTATCCATAGAGATAAAAGATAAGGATTAGGGCAAACTTTTTGTTAGAAACCGTGCCCAGAAAGAAGCTAATTAATTAAAACATCGAAAGTACTCAAATATAAAACTAATGACAGAATTGTATGTACAGTGATAGGATCTTTCAAAAGTGGAGAGAAAATAAGGACTTTCTCAAATAAATACGTAGGAAATTTGTCACTGTCAAATACACTGCAGAATAATTTAAAAAACCCTACAGAGAAAATAAAATAATGCAGATTCATGTGAAAAGTCACAAACTAGTGAAGTCACAAATTAAAATGTGATTAGTGCTGCCAATTTAATTCCATGGTCATTAAAATGATATATAAAAACTACAAAGATGAGCAGCCAATACCAATCTGGTAAACAGAATAAAACAGACCGATTCATTAAAGCCAAAATTCCTGCAGGAGAACAAATAAATCTGAATAGATCACTAATCTATCACATAAAATTACTAAGTAATTTAAAATCCAAAGCTGCAGCAGCAGACACAGTTTCACTAACGAATTCTATCATGGATTTAACCAAAAAATGATACCAATTCTACTCAATATCTTCCAAAAAATTGAAGGAGAAGAAGCACATCCTAACTAACTGTATAAACTTAGCATAATCCTAACAATAATGAGATTGAAACATTATAATTAAGATAACTACTGTTGAATATCTATGATTAACTTAGTTGCAGAAATCCACAACAATATATTGTCAGATAAACTAAGCACTGCTAAAAAAAAAAAAAAAAAAAAAAAACTTACTAACACAACCAGGTAAGATTCATTCAAAGTATAGAAGACTGATTAGATATTTGAATATCAATTAATTATAATTTAAAATAATTAATTCACAAGAAAATAGGTTAAGAAGCAATTATACGGTCATATCAACTGAAGCAGAAATGGCATTTGACAAAGTTGAGTTTCTGTTTGTGATTTTTTTCAGTGGTGTGCAATCTAGTAATAGAGAGGAATTTCCTCATCACACAATGAGCATTTCAGAAAAACAGAAACATTTTAGCTTACATTATTCGCAATGAAACCACATATATAGTAATGCAATTGACACATTTGACCCTGAGACAGGGCACAAGTATTTTTTCATGCATCTGTTATTTTAATGTAAATTTTTCTTGACTCTTAATTGAATAGAGAAGTCAACTTATCTCTGAAAATTAACTTTATTCCATGATTTTCTTACACTTTTTTATTGGTTCCAGGAGTGTTCTGTCACTTGATTTCAGCAATGATTTTGAATGGACAATGTCTGACCTATAAACAAAGACAGTTTTTTTCCTCCCCAGGGTTATAGTTTGTTTACTTTTCTTTCTTGTTGGGCTAAAGAGGTTTTCCTGTACAATCTGAAAGATAAACTGTGAAAGCAGTCATTTAATGAATGAAAGATTATCTTTTGGACACATATTTTTTAAAAATCTAGAAATATAATGTACCTCCTTTACAAAAAAAATTTACTCACATAGGCCATAGATATCAAAGTAAAAGAATAAAAATCTAGAAAAAAAATAGGGAGAAAATCTAGATTGCCTTAAGTTTTGTGAAGAGATATTAAACAAAAGATGAAAATCATTATCCATGAAAGACAAAGCAAAACAATAGGTTGGGTATTCTTAAAATTAAAACTACTGCTCTCTGAGTGTAAATGTTAAGAGCTGAGAAAGAAATAAATAACCTCAGCAGGACATGCTGAGTTAGCACATACCTGGGCTCAGCTTCTTTAGAAAAATGTTTAGAAATTCAAGCAGAAGCTGTCAGAGCCAATATGTTCAGAACTTTGGGTTATAGTCAAAGATTTATAGCAACCAAGCACATGCTGATCTAAGAAAAGCCAACACAGACTGGCAGGAAAGTTTCATAGCACCCAGCCCGTACTACCACCCCTTCCACAGTGAAACAGTAGCCTCAAAACAGTAAAAAAAAAAATTAAATTCTTAATAATACGTGTTTGCAGAACATGATAATTCCATTTACTGTGCGGAGTTTGTACGTGCACATATCCTAATTATTTTTAAATCACCCTTTCCTCCTCTTCCTCCACTTTCCCTGTGTCTCTTTGTCCCTTTCCATTTGCAAAAACACCTATCCTCAGTCTTCCTGTTATTTATTTTATTTTTCTATTAATTTACTTATGCTTTGGGTTTTTCATATTTAGGTAGAAACCATGTAATATTTAAGCTTATGTATCTGATGTATTTCACTTAATATTATAATCTTGAGTTGCATGTATTTTCCTACAACTGACCCAAATTTATTCTTTTTAATACCAGATTCATACTCATTGTATATAAATGTCACAATTTTTATCCATTCATCTATTGATGGTCATAAGGGAAGTTTGAAAATTTAGCTTTTATGAATTGTGCTTTTACAGACATATCATAAATGTAAGGCTATGCTAACATTAAAAGACAGAAATGTAAAGATAGAAAAAACTGTACATATAGGCAGTATAAAAATACCTGATTAAAGCATCAGAAACACAAGTTTTAAGGCAAAAAAACACTGCTAAATATAAAAATAGTATTTTATAATAATAAAACACAATAACAAAAAATTAAAGTTTTAAAATTGTTCTCTCTTAGTAACTGAGTCTTGAATTTAGTAAAGCAAGCAAGCAAACAAACAAACAGAAGTATGAGGAGACAGAGAATTACACCACTACCAGAAGGGGTGATTTACACACATGTTGCTCATAATAGGAAAACAAGTAGTTAAAATTAATAAAAACATAGTATTTGATACATGACTAATAATGAAGAAGGGATATTCTTCTTAGTATTGATGAATATTCAAATAATTGAATTAAATCTTGAAATGTTAGATAAATCATATAATTCAAAGGTATTAATGGAATTAAAGTAGAAATTCCCAGCAAAACTTAATTAGCTCTCTCCATGTCCCCATGTTTGGAATTCATTTAACAGACCTCTACTATGTTATTGATCAATAAGACATCACAGTTAAAATTAGAGTGTAATTAAAAACGCATAAAATAAAAATACAAAATATCAAAATGCGTGATATCAGCTAAAGTTATTCTTAGATGGAAATTTATAGACTTGAACTTCTAAACCAAAACTAGAATAGAATAGAAATTAATTAAATATCTATTCTAAGAAATAAATAGCCACAAATTAAACAGAGAGGAAACAATGGAACAGATAAGGATAATGATAGTAATAAATATAAACACAATATAGAGTACCTACAAGCCAAAAAACATCATTCTTTGAAGAAGCAATATACAAGCCCTTACAAATTTCATCAAGGAACAAATAACAAAATGAATTTTTAAAATGCCAAGGAAAAAAGGCAATAACATTACAGATCCTACAGGTAATTAAAAAGATTGATCCTGTTATAACAATTTTATGGGGAAAACCCACCAAACTTCAATAGGAACCCACTTCTATTACACTTTTCTCATCTTTTCCATATTTTTTAAAAAGTCAATCTTGTATTTGACATTTCAATCTCTAGATAGCAAGAAGGAAAAATTCTCAATTTATTTTGTGAATGTTGCATAATCATGATCACACAATTTATTTAAGTAATTATGGAGAATAAAATGTCTGTCTGTCTCTTGAATAATCCAAAGGAAAAATGGTACTAATTTCATCTCAGTGTTATTTAAAATAATAACAGAAAACAGCCAACTTTGGTTTAGCTCTGGACTAAAACATTGGCTTATATTTGAAAATAGAACAATATGATTGCATTAAATAATGGAAACAAATCATGCATCATCTCAAAGTATGCAGAAAAATAATCTCACATAATTTAACACCAATTTATCTTAAAAACACATTTGCCAAAACAGGAAACAAAAGCAATTATTTGATAAGGAATTTCTGCATAGAAACAGATATATAACAAACTCCGAAATTCATGATAAACTCTTGTTGAGAGGCAAAATAGCATACATTTAATTTATCAATAGTTTTATGAAACATTGTATAGGAAGTCCTAAGTGGTGAAATAAAACTAGAAAATAGATCAAATGTGTAAAGTTTAGAAAATATCATGGTGTCATTACTCTGATTTATTACTCAGAGTTCTGTTCAGAAACAGACTCAACAGAAAATATGTGCATAATTGTGCAGTGAGATTTACTCCGGTGGGCTTACGGGACCACAGCCACAAAGCTCACAGTGGCTTTCTGCTGTCCAGGAAATCAGAGGCTGAAGAACCCACCAAGGCTTCTGGCAGTCTGGAAAGGTGTGCATCCAGGAGCACTCAGCGCAAGAAGATGGAAGCTGCACAGTCAGAGGAACAGGGATACAGCGCCAGTCCATAGTCAAAGGCCTGGGAGCTCCCTGGAGAGTCTTTGGTGCAAATGTGCATTGGAAGGCTAAAGCAATGGCACTGATGGTGCCACTTTGCAGGGAGCACTTGCTTCTTGGTGACTTCTTGTTCTCTTCTCCCAGTCTGTGAATGGCGCTGGCTCATGGGAAAAGGCTGGCGACTTGCTGTGCATCCAGCAACCTGTGCATGGTGCCAATGTTTGAAGTCCTGTATCATTTTCATTGTTTTGATGTGCTTTTTTCAGTTCTGTTTTGTTTTATTTTGTTATATCCGATGGCACGGGCAGCTATTTCAAAGATAACCAGTTATATTATGGTAGCCATTTTGGATTTACTCTTATCTTGTTTTGAAGTCCTTTAATGCATTCATTATTTTGTTTTTATTGGCTCTGTTCTGTTCTGTTTTGTTTGATTTTTCCTATGTCTGAAGGTTTCTGAAGCTATTTTGAAGACAGCAAGAGACACTATGGTGGCCATTGTTGATTTTCTGTTGTTTCAAAGTCCTGTGTCACACTGTTTATTTTGATTGGCTTTATTCTATTATATGTTGCTTAGTTTTATTATCTTTAAAATAAAAACTTTAAAATAAGAAAAAGAAAAAAAAAAAAAGAAATGACACTGATGTCCAAAGGCAACAGTGAAGACAAAACAGAGTCACCACCTTCTACTTCTGCCTTTTTCCCACCCAGGCTATAAGCCTATTGTTTGGTTTGGTTACATCCAGAGTGTGTCTTCCCCTATCAGTCTGAATGCCTACACATCATTCACAGACAGTCCTAAAAGTGTGCTCTGCTAATCTGCTAGGCTTTTCTTAACCTTTTAAAGTTGATATTCCATGGTTAAAGGTCACATCTGGGATAGAAAAAAATGTGACAAGAGAGTGTACCATTTGAAAGACTTACCAAGGTCAACTGGATGTCTTGAAGTCAAAGTTGAAATGGAGATCTCTTCCTCCACTATTGTTTGTCAAAAATTCATTGCTCTAGGAGGTGACATTGTCACAGACAACTTCAGCAAGACCTAAAATAAAAGTAACAGTTCTTTCTTTCCCTCAGACAATTTAATAGCCAGACTGTGTCTTCCTTAACTTATATATATATATATATATATATATATATATATATATACACACACACACACACGCACACACACACATTATCTGGATGTACAGGCATAAAGTGCTCAAGAATTATAAAATCATGATCAAGATTACCAAACTGCTAGGAAGTGGGTGCTTACTGCATTTTAATCTTTTTGCATATTTGTGCATGCCTTCATTTATCTTTTTCTTGGGTTGTATCTCTGACACAAATTGTGCATGATATCAAGTGGGTGGAGGCCAAACAAATAAATTTACTATATTTAAATCAATCTGTATAATTAAAAAGCAAAATACATTAAAAATAATTCTCTTATATTTTTAAGTATTTACTCAAACATGTATAAGAAGCATGTTCATTACATTTTTCCAAAAGATCACTGTATTTTCTAAACTTATACATTTTTCTTAGCATATTGTTTCTAACACTATCATTACATTCAATTATCTGCTCATTTATTCATTTCTGGCATGGGCTAATTAAATCTGGAATAATTAATCAGAATATGCAGTTCATTTTGTTGTAAACATTGCAGCATCAAGAATTATAAATTCACCTTTTAGAATTTAAAGTTCATGTGATCGAAACTTTCTTTTTTTGTTTGTGAATTTTCAGTGGGATTTGTCCTGTTTTAGCTTGATTTTTTTTATTTATAGGCAGATGAATTAATTTTAAAGACTCCACCCTAGTAAGAGATCCACTTAATTAAATGTTCTATTTATTTTTAATATTTATTTACCAAATTTACAGTATCATATTGTAATCAACACATACTACTAGCAATTATAGTGATAACTTTATTCAAAAGAAAATTTTGTGGTCAAATGAAAGGCAAACATCTAAATTTAAAAATATACTTGCATTTTTATTGCAAAGATGCATAAAGAGATGATAAAAGACTTTCAAAGATAAAAATATACTACATTCAAATTTAATTCTGTGAGAAAATAATAAAGGACAATACAAATTCAAGGAGAAACTAAAACAACATAAATTTGTGGCTTTGACGAAAGGTTTTGCATTCTTAACATGAAATGGGGATAGGTATATAATTGTTATGATTTTAATATTCCACTGTATACATTGGAAAGTTGAATGTCACCTTTACTTGAAATGTCAGTGTTTCAAGACATCAACATATGCACAATTTATAATGACAGTATTGAAAAACAAGAAGAAAATAATTTATATCAAATTAAAATATACTGAGATATTTATGTTTTCTATATATATTTTTTTTTACAGGTTCCTGGTGGGGGCATTGATGTGGATCACTTATCTGGTATGTTGAAAGTTATCTGTTCCATTTACAAATCTTATACTAGCTAAAACCTATAAAGCCTATGAAACCCAGGGGAAGAAATGAGGGAGCCGGTAGTGGAAGTCCAAATGCAAGCTTCCGAGCACTAGGGTCATCTGACCAAAACTATCTTGGTGAAACAAAAATATCTGGGCAAAAGCCACCTCCTCCTGATTCAGAACAGTCACTACCGTAACTTTTTCCTTTTTAATTTTTTTACATTTAATAGTCTGTATTTCTTCAACTAACAAATGATATATTTATGGTTTACAACATGATATTTCTAAATATGTATGCATTATTAATACTTCACTTTTGTGGTGAAAACACTTAAAATCTAATTTCTTAGCAATTTTTAAGTATACCATATATTGTTATTCACTATAGTTCTCATTTTCTACAATAATAGGTCTCTTGAATTTTTGGGTTTTTTTTGTTTTTGTTTTTGTCTTGTAGTGGGTATCAAACTCCCAACCTCGCACCTGCCAAGTAGGTGCTTAAGTCACTGAGCCAAACTCCTGGCCCTATTTTTTTTCAAGGCAGGGTCCCACTATGTAGTTCAGGTGGGCCTTGCTCATGTTGTAGCCCAAGCTGGCCTGGAACTCACAACGCTTCTCCTGCCTCAATCTCCCGAGTGCTGGAATTAAAGGTGTGCACCACCACGTCCCACCGGTCTCTTGAACCTTATCCCTCCCATTTAACAAAAATGTTGGTACTTCTCCCAACATCTCTCCAATAACCCACACATACAGCTCACCCCACCCGAACTTCCAGTCCCTGATTTATAAATTTAACTTTTTAAAATTCCACATATAAGTGAGATCATGTAGTATTTGTTTGTATTTTGTTGGGTTTTGTTTTGTTCTTGTCTTTGTGTAGATTGTTTCCCTAATGTCCTCAAGTTTCACCCGTACTATCGTTACCCCTCCTTTTCAAAGTCTGAATATATTCCATAATATGTTTATATCACATTCTCTTTATCCTTTCCTCCATTCATAAGTAGATTTCTTATTAGCTACTATGAATAATGCTGCAATGAACCTGGGCAGTCTGTTTCTGACTTCACCCCTGTCTGACAAAGACTGGTTACAGAGGGACACCTGGTGCTAAGGGACCTATATCTGAGCACGAAGTAGCCACACGTGCTTTGTAAAGGTCATGTTCCCAGGGAACATTTCTCATTCTCTCCCAGTCCCTTTGAGTTCATGAACTCATTTCCATTTTCCCTTCGGAGATTCTTCCTTTCATTGTGCTCAATTTGCCCTTATTCTCTCACCAAACTGAAATGGTCAAGAATCACGCTTTCATTAGTCACAAGTTTTGGGGATAGAGTGCAGCTATGCAGGGTAAGACATTCCTGTTCACAGGTGTAACAAATTACCCCTATACTCAACGAGCAGCTGTCACAGGAGTAAACTTGCTGTTTTTAATCTCAAATCAGAACTAAATGCTTCCTACCTGGAAGGATGCTGGAGACAGACAGAATACCTATCACAGCGTTTTGTCCCAGAATACCAAATGACCAGGGACAGTTTGTGAGTTTCCATCTGGGACAGCTAGTCCTATACTACTCCAATTAGTACTCTCACTTACCTAGTGTATACAGCCACTGTTGACATTATTTTATCATACTTCAGAAATCTTGTGTTGGACCATCTCCTTTGTCCTGGATTCATCTTCATGCACAGTAGGATAGAAAAAGAAAGCCACTCTCAAACCCCCTCAAAGTTGCTCATCCATTCTGTGTTTTCCTCAACTTGCTCAAACTTCTCGAATGCCTCTTAAAATACAAATGTCATCAAATATTTGAAGAACATGGAACTAGCTCGTATGCAGTCCTCAACATACAATCTAACTGAATGACTAGATCAAAGTTTTGAATCCAGAGAAAAAAGATTTGGTCAACTGATAGTGCAAATTTAGACAAGTGCACAGGTTTGTACCTCAAATATCCATAGATTTTTTTCCTTTTAAGCCTCATGATAATACATCTGTTAAAAATGCAATTGACACCACTTGATAGATTATGTAACTGAAGTTCAGAAGCATTCAACACTTAGTGCCATGGTTTAAATACAAATATAAAGTGCCCACTGAGGACACGGAGGGCTTCCTCCCTAATGCAGGATATTCCAAGATGGGGCCTGGAGGTGCCTGGATCATAAAGAGCTGACTTCTCCACTGGATGAAGTCCTAGAGTGATGGCTTTATTGGGAGGTGATGGAAACTGGCTACGGATCTACCTGAAGTGATCAGATTGCGCTGGCATGAAATTGGGGACTGTGTCTCATCCTTGGCCCTTTTATCTCTAACTCTGAACTCTCTCTCTGTTTCTGCATGCCATGAACTGAGGGTCATCCTCCACCGTACCCTCTCTGCCGCGGTATTCCATCTCATCTTACACCTAAAAGCATTGGAACTACACAACCATAGACAGAAACCCCAGAAATGAGGGACCCATATACATATATAAGTTGCTTTTCTCAGGTATTTGATCACAACAATGAGAAACTGACTAAAACATTCAGTACTATTACACAGAACATTCACAATTAACACAACTCTTTTCATGACATGCGAGGAACGTGAAATTCATTACTTGAAATGGGAAGTGATTGCGAAAGTCCAGATATGCTAAGTATCCAGGCATGCAAGTTGAAATAAGTTTGGTGGATGAAACTCTCCATTTTATTTAGTCTTTCATCAGGCCTCTAATTCACTTGAAAGAAAATAATCTTACAAAAAAATTATAATTTAAATGCTATTTCCTTAGATAATTTTTATTTTAATAAGCAAAAAAGAGTTTTTAATATAATTTAAAACTATTTTTGTCAATGTTTTACTGTTTCTGTTTCTTCAATATTTGTTCTTTTTCTATAAAAGCACTGCATTTTTGCTTTTCCTCCATTCTTAAGCTACAAACATCTTACAGGAACATTCTTTCAAAGCTCTCACAAAAGATAGTTAAAGAGGAAAGATTTTATTTCAAGATGTCACGTAATCCATTTTAGTGTTTCAAAATATTTTAATTATTTAAATTCATCCCTATTCTTTATATAGTGACCGTTCATCCAAGAATGTCGCAAGGTATAACAATACACCATAGGTTGTTCTCATATGTGAAGAGATAGTCTCAAAAGAATGCTTTATACCCAGGAAAGTAGGGCTACCCTGATTTACCACATTTCTATTTGTTGAAATTTTGTGGCCGGTGCAGGAGAATAAGGAATGCCTCTTTTGTTGCTTCATTCTCCCAGTAAGTTGTCACAAGAAACACTCAGCTCCAAGTTTCCTCTTGTTTAAATAACTTAGCTTTTATAGTCCTTTGTTTAGACTCTATTACAGTGTTTAGACCACTGGAACATAACTCATCCATTTACGCACATACCTCCTTCAATTCAAATAAAAACCCTGAGAAAAAAGTGCCTGATTCACTTTACTATTCTAGTACATCAAATAGTGACAGGTGCTTCAGCAAATCTCATTAAATATTAAAAGATAAACGCAAAAGGATCTCAAGGGTTTCTCTGAAATTCCACAATCTCCTTACCACTTCATTCTCGGTGACAATAAAAGGTTTTAATCTAATAACACTTTGAATTTAAGCTACAAGAAGCAATGAATATTGGCAAATGCAAAACTTGTCTCATAGAGAATATCTACTGGTCGATCTGAAATACGTTCTACTTCCTTTGTGAGGCAGAAGGACCCCTCAGAAGTCTTTACCACACTGTATTTGGCCACAATGGGACAGAGGTGGGGTGAAAAGCCAGAAGCGGGGAGGTCACGCAGAGACAGGAGGAGGAAGGGAGAGAAATGGGAAGAGGAATCCCAGTGAGACTGACTCCCTTGGAATCAAGGGTGACGCTACTGCAAAAGCAAACACTTGCTGTCCTCCCTCAGCTCTACGTGTGTGATCGGGTGGCTCAGTCTATTCCTGCCTGCATCTCTGCACATGGAGGCCTAACATTGGGATTATAGAATGAAACAAGTCACAGGTTAGAGCTGAAAAATGTCTTTTGAAATGCTATTGCACTGTACTTTATTTTATAAAAAGAGTAAAATAGAGGACCATTAATCCAGCAACCACCCATTTCACTATTTTTCCACTTGGTATCTTGACTGTCTGAAAACAATTATGTGTATTCTCCTGTGTTTTTCCCATTTGAACAGCCTATAAACCACATGTGTTTACCCACCATATCCCCCAGATCCCACACGGCCCATTAATCCCAAGCACTGACCAGAAATAACTGGCTCCAAATATGGTGAAAGACGATCAGGTGTACATATGAAATACAATTCAAGAGTGCACTTATTTTGTATCAGAGCTGTAATGGGGTTTGTTCTGCTCTTCCTTTTGGATCCAAATATAATGCATTCTTTATACTCTACACCATTCTTACGTGTGAGATACACAGAGTAGTTTGATGTGAGGCATATAGAGTTAACACAAACAGAATGGAAACCATTGTAAAAGACAAAGAAGAATTAGAAAAAAGGGCTTTCACCAGAATGATGAACTGATTTCATCAAATATTATCTAAATTAAAATGCACTCAGATTTAGCTCAGTGGCTTAAGCACCTGCCTGGCAGGCCGAGGTTGTGATTTCAATCCCAGGTACCAAAATCAATCAATCAATCAATCAATCAATACATAAAAATAAAAATAAATAAATTAAAATGCACTCAACAAATTAGTATACAAATCTAGTATATCAAATGGAGGAACAATACACAAAATTACAATTTTCAAAAAGTAGGTCTATATGCTGCTACTTATTTCTGTTTAAATATACAGTGGGCTCTGCTTCATATGATGTCTTACAAAGAAAAGAGAATATTACGGACCTAAAAGGGAATGAAATGTAGCAGAGAATCTAAACATGCCAGAGATAGAAAGAATAAAAAGGAGAGTTCATTTCCTCATTCAGAAGATATTATACAACAAAGGTAATCATTGCTAAGGTGTTGGGAGAAGGTGAATTATACAAAAATTATTGTTTAGTTGATTGATTGACTGAGGTACTGGGGATTATGCCCAGGGTCTTCACACTGAACTTCATCCAAAGCAAAGTCCTTTTTTTTTTTTTTTTTTTTTTTTTAAATCTTGAGCTGGGTTCCACTAAGTTGCTCAGGCTGAACTCAAATATATTATCCTCCTGCTCTGCCTTACAGAGTATGGGATTACAGGCAAGCACTACCATGCCTGGTTCAAAAGTTATTTCTTTGAATTTTTCATTCAGACAAGATTGATACCACTTGTCTTTTTTCTTTCTGCTTTTGCTCTTAACATAAAGACACATGAAGTGGAGAGGGCCCCTGGTAACATGCCGGTGCCTTAGTTGAAGGTAGCTGTTTTGCTTAAAGAGTTCTGAGAATTTAAGTACTGGAGTGTGGTGATCTTTAAGCCAGAGACTAGCAGCTTTCCCCAAGTGATGAGGCACTTAGAGATCGGTCTATAGAACAGAGAAGCAGCATTCACAGTGATGTTCAAATGAGTGTGCATACGCAACACTTGGCAGGGATGGTACTGTTTGTGAAAATGCACCATGAAGAATTTGGCCTCCAAGAAAAAAATTAGGAGTGCAAAAGATGAACTTTAAAAATTCATTTATTTAATCAATATGCACTGTAAGGTAAATGTGTGGCAGACCCTCTAGGAGACTTTGGGGAAACTAGAAAACGCTCATGCGATCTGATGCTTCTATTCTCGTGGGCTGACAGATGTCAATGTATACTGTTGTACAGAAATTACCAGTAATAACTCTAAAAGATAACTTTTAATATTGTCCATTATAATTATTTTGGTCTGTGTTAAAATAATTTTAACATTATATTTCTAACCAAAGAGAAATATTAGCAGGGAACAGTATTTTTAGAAATAAATTACTTGGGTAAAATTTTAAAGCTACATTAAGAAAATGTCTTCCATTGAACGCTTTCCCTCCTGTGAATTAGAAAATGACCATCATTACTGGAATTGAAAGCTTAAGTCCTGCTTTGAGAAGCATCATTTGGACACAACTGATTTAGGAAAACTACGGCGAGTCCGCTGGGGTTTGATGACTAAGGGTATCAGTGTTTAAAAGTCAGCGATTCCATGTTTGGAAACAAAGCGTCTAAGTGTAGGCAAAAGTCCACAGTTATAGTGCTGCCTGCAGGCAGAAGGGGACTCTTTAAAATCCAAGAAAGCAGCCCAGAAAGGTCATGGCCAGAACAGTGAGACCAGGAAGATAATTTGCTGTGGGTCCCTAAACCAAAGTCTCAGAGACAGATGTGAGAGTGGGGCTACAAAGTGAATCTCTGGTGGGACAGAGGGAACAGTCGCAATGGGGAGCGTCCAGCCGGGGCAACTAGGAAGGAGCTGCTTCACCTCTGCGTGGGTTCTGGGCTCGGGAACTGACCTGCCTGGGGAGGCAGCTGCTTCTCCCTCGGAGGTGCTGAGAGCTGAGAATGTGACCAGGGCAAAGAGAGAGTGTTCTGAGTGTGCAGCAGACATTGGGTTTCCAAGATTAGTAAAACAAAAGTATACCGTTAATAAATTTATATCATTTATATGTTAAGTGATTCCTCATAGTTTTAATTTATTTCTTTTAGTGTAGCAACCAGGAGATTTAGATTCTAGGTGCAGCTCATGTTTCTGCGGGGCAGCACAGGTTGACATTGCGGATCGCTAACTTCCTTGAACATCCTGTGCAGTATGAATATGTTCTCAACATTTATGTTTGAATGTCTGTCAGACTCTATACAGGGACGGTGTATTTTGCAAGGCATATGGAAAATTTTACACTTTAAAGAGCACAATAAAGATATATATTGGAATCCTTCCTTTCAGATCTTTAATACATGTGACACAATCCTCTGGAAGCTAAACAACGGTGCATTATAGGTCAAATAAAGAGTTTTAAGTGGATGATTCCACCAGATTTAAAAGAACAGATAGAGAAATCCAAGAAAAATGCTTATTTGTAAGTACACATTTAAATATTAAATACATAAGTTCATTAAAAATTGTGTTGGGTTGAAATATAATGCCGTAATAAACCTATTGGGTACATATGTATAAATACTAAATTATAATAAATAGCAGATTAAGAAAAATAATTTCACAGAACAAATCTTTTGAAAATCAGAGTGGTGCGATGGGTAAAACCATAAATTTGAGACCGATGCCCATCCATTGCCTGATTGCTGTAACTCTAAGGACAAAACATTGTACAAAAGGATGAAAGCTTATAGAGGAAAGACCAAAAAATCCCCGGGTGTATTTAATAGGAATCGCTTTTGTTTTTATTATGCCTCTGAAATTCATGCTGTGGTGCAGGTACCCAGGGGGGCTGTGCTGGGGGGGTGCAGTGGAAGTTAGCAGACCGTGGGAGCTCAGCCCTCACGGACAGGTTAGCATCATCTGTGGGCGGTTTCTTAGGGTGCTTAGGTACAGCCAGGCAGGGGGTTATAAAGCGAGTGTGGTCTACCTCGCTGGCACGTGGGCCTGCTTACCCTTCTAGCCTGAGCTTCTCACTCTGAGCCTAACAGATGCCAGTTGGAATTTAGCCTTGAAATCAGCCCCTTTTCTTTATACAGTCTTAGGATCCTGTTATAGCCATCGCAAGAATAAATGGCCAATCGTCTCAGCTGCGTAGTAATGAATCCTAAGCCGAATAGTATTTAGCCAGTAAAATTAGGATCTTAGACACTTAAAGACAGTGGCAAAAATAAAGATTATTCTTTTCACCTTTTAATTTTAAAGATGAGGAAGCAGAAACCCTGGGATTCTACTGACAGACAGCACATGGTGGTGAGTACTGGGGGCTCAGACCAGCCCCCACTCTGTCCTCCACGCTCTTCCCTTTAACCTTCCTCAAATTCGGAGCTCAGCACCCTTTATGGGGTCACATTTCCTGTTTGGTTTTTAAACCTTACCTTAATAATGCCATGTTCTTTCTCATGAGAAAAATGGTTTTATACCTCACAAATAAATACTTTACTTCCAGACTTTCACCAACCTAGAATCAGAGGCATCATCATTGACTAACTTTAATTTCCACTGTGTAGGGTCTGATTTAAAAGGATTTCACTGAATGTCACAGCAAAGGAAAGGGCTCCCAGTTCAGCAAGTCGGTTCTCTACGCACTTCAGGCCTTTACTTTTGCTGTGATTAAATCAAACATTATGAATTCCCTAAATACTCTCAATATGTTTTTATGATAAAGTATGCCATTACGTTCAAATATTTATCTTATTCATTGTAACTGTAACGATGTGGGCAACACTTAATATTCCCCTGCATTTTCCCTGTTGATAATCTGAAGAGAGCAGAGCAGATGTTCATATATTATAAACCATTTTTTAAAGTGCACATGTGAGAACATAAACTTTCTTGGGTATTAAAAAGTAACACATGCTTTTTTAGTATAAGAATTTTTTTAAAAAAGGAGAAGTTAATCATTTGATTATGCTTTTCCTAGCCTTAGGCAAAATTTTATCTCTGTTTGTTATGAAAATTTAAAAATCAATAAAGTATTAAAGTACCTTTTAATATTCAATCAAATTAATCATAGTAATGTCAAATATTCAGAAGAATTGGTAAAGAATTGTTCAAAGGTTAATTTATTGGTGAACAGATTTTTTTGATAGAAGAATTGTTAAAATTTGTAAGTGAAGAATGTGGTACCATGACTTTTAGCTACATTTTTCTTTACATAATAACCTGAAAGATAGGCAACTCTGATGTACATTTGTAGAAACTTCAAGCTTCAAAAATGTCTTTTAACCTTATGATAAAGAATTAACATTAAATCGACAAATGTTTTATATGTATATACATATGTGTGCATATACTGCATATGCATTTTCTAATATAAAAATGTTATGTGCTTCAGTATTTCTAGATATTTATTTAAACTTTGATAAAACTTGTTCTACTAGCTACACAATATTGTATAATTTTCACAGTATTTAATGAGCTGTAGAATTTGACAAACAAAAAGGCACACAGAAAAAATTTTTTAAATTTTTAAAAATTGGGCCGGGAGTTTGGTTCAGTGCCTTAAGCGCCTACCCTGGCAGGCGCGAGGTTGTGAGTTCAATCCCCGGTGCCACCAAAAAAAAATTTAAAAATTAAAAAAAATTTAAAAAAAGGAAAGGAAATACAATTTTTACAATAGAAACATTCATTAAAGAAAATCACTTCGTATAAAAATAGTCAGAATCGGTCTCATAATCTCCTATCTTCATCTCTGTCTCAGTCTCTCTCTTTCTCTCTTTGTCTGTGTGTGTGTGTATGTGTGTGTTTTTGTGGTACTGAAAATCAGATCCAGCACTTTTGCACTGAGCATCATACTCAGCCTATTTTTAACTTTTATTTTCAGATGGGTTCTCATCAATTTGTTAAACTGTTCAAACGGGCCTTAAACTTTTGATTTTTCTACACCAGCTTCTCACAGTGCTGGGATTACAGGTGGGTACCTCCATACTCGTTTAAAACTGTGTTTTCTTTTTTGTTTGTTTTTTGTTTTTTAAATCATCATTTCAGTTCCGGTCAAAAGACTGATCTCCACATAAGAATGAGTCCTAGAACCACTTGATAGCCATCAAAAATAAAAGCAGGGTTGAGGGTTCGCATGTCAATAGCCTTTGATGATACTGGCAGTTGTCTGGCATCCAAGCTAAGTGAGTAAGGTAGAGCTCAAAACAGGTGTCAGACTGTGGGAGCCACATAGGCGCCACTCCTGTGTGCTGAAGCCTTGTATGGAGAGCTGCAGTTACCAGGATAACGAGTATTATTTAGAAAAAGGTAACTCCTTTACTGAATAATTCCTGGGAATCTTCCTGAAGTGGAACAACCTATACAGTAGGCCCTAAGTATGCACAGAGTTAACCAACCACGGAGTGAAAACATCTAGAAAAAAACTGCATCTGTACAGAATGTGTAACTTTCACCTTTTCTTTCATTATTATTTCCTAAACAGTATAAAGCTTACTGACATAGCCCTCTCATAGTATCTAGTACTATAAGTGTGTTTTGAGTGTATCTTACACAGTACATCCTGACGATGTCATGTTGATAAAGTAAAATATCTCATTAGTAGTTTATATTAAATTAATTTTGAAATAATTCTTTTGACATTTTTGGTTACAAAATATTAACATTAGTTTCAACTGCTCAGTATGTGTGCTGGAATGTGGCTATTAAAATATTTTTAGTTTAGAATGGTTTTCACTGAATGCTGCTGCCTTGCAAGTCTTTTTCTCTTGTGTGCCTGTGGTACTGAGGATTGAACTCCGTGCCTTTACATTCCCAGCACTTTTTATTTTTTAGTTTGAAAAAGGTTCATCTAAATTCACTAAGCTCCCAGGTTGGGTTATGACTTTCCATCCTTTTACCTCAGGCTCCAAGAATCCTGGGATTACAGGCATAAGTCACCACATTCAACTGGTTTTGGAAATGTCACATGTACGTAGTGTAAGGGAACCTAAACTTTGTGGTAGACTTCCAATGAAGAATTACTTTAGTCCATGGCTGTGTTTCACTCTGAGTCTTCTTTCAATTTCTGTGTTTTCGATTCTATGAGAATAAAGGCTTTCAAAGTAGGTATTGATGACCTTTTGTATTTCCACAGGATCTGTAGTGATTTCACCCTTTTCATTCCTTATTGCATGAATTTGAGTTTTTTATTTTCTTTTTCTGATAAGGTTGGCTAGGGGTTTATTAATTTCATTTATTCTTTCAAAGAACCAACATCTTGATTCATTAATTCTTTGTATTGTTTCCTTGGTCTCAGTTGTGTTAATTTCTGCTCTGATCTTTACAATTTCCTCTCTTCTTTGGGATTTGGGTTTCACTTGTTCTTTTTCTACAAGTTTCAGGTGCAGCATTAGGTTGTTTATTTGTGCTCATTCTGTTTTCCTGATATGAGAATCACTGCTATAAATTTTCCTCTGAGGATTGCCTTCATTGCATCCCACAGGTTCTTCTGAGTTGTATTTGCACTTTCATTTGATTGTATATATTGTTTAATTTTTTCTTTAATTTCCTGTGACTCATTAGTTGTTCAGTAGGGTGCTATTTAATATCCACATGTTTATGGAGCTTTTGTAATTTCTTTTGTCATTAATTTCCAATTTCAGTGCACTATGGTCAGATAATATGCATAGGATAATTTCAATTCCTTTGCATTTATTTAAACATGTTCTATGGGTTAGCATATGGTCTATTTTACAGAATTCCCCATGTGCAGGTGAGAAGAATATGTATTCTGAGGTTGTTGGGTGGAACACTGTACACATCTACTAAGTCCATTTGTTCACAAGTTTGATTCAATTTTGTTATTTCTTTGTTGATTTTTTGTCTAGTTGATCTGTCTCTTTGTGTCAATGTGGTGTTAATTTCCCCCATTATAACTGTATTATTGCTCATGTGATTTTTCAGGTCTATTAATATTTGTCTTCCATAGTTGGGTGCTCCCATATTTGGTGCATATATATTTATGTTTGTTATCTCTTCCTCTTGAAGTTTTACCCTAACAAGTGTGTAGTGACCTTCTTTATAACTTTGGATCATTCTTGGTTTGACGTTCACACTAGCTGCAAAGAGAATAGTTACCCCTGATTTTTTCTGGGTTCCTGTCACATAGACTATTGTTTTTCATCCTTTGACTTTTAGTCTATCATTTTCCTTTTGAGTTAAATGTGTTTCTTGTATACAGCATTTTGTTGGATTTTGTTTCTTAACCCACTCTGCCAGTCTATTTCATTTAGTTGATGAATTGAGGTCATTTATGTTAATGTCTATAACTAATATGTATTGGCTTATCTTTGTCATATACTCTTTCTGCTGTTGGTTCCCTACTTTCCCCCTCTGTTTAATTGCTTGTCCTGCTTGCTGGTTTCCTTCTGTTATTGTTCTTGGAATTGTGGTCATTTTTAGCTTTTTCTAGAATGTCTTTCAGTACTCCATACAGGGCCGCTGTGGTGTTCATGAAGTTCTTCAGTTGTTCTTTGTCTTGGAAGTATCTTATTTCTCCATTGATTTTGAAAGTTAGTTTTGAAAGTTGCATCAATTTGGGTTGGAAGCTGTTTTCTTTCAGGACTTGAAATACTTCACTCCAAGCTCTTCTTGACTTGATATCTTGTGTTGAGAAGTCTACCATGATTTTGATAGACTTTCCTTTACAGGTGATCTGTTTGTTTTCCTGAGCAGCTTTTAATATTCTGTTCTTACGATGAATTTCTAGGATCTTGATTATTATGTGTGGAGGTGTAGATTTATTTTGGCTATGACTAATTGGAGTTCTGTATATCTCATTTATCTGTATGTCTGGGTCTTTTCCCATGTTTGGGAAATTTTCTGCTGTTCTACAAATAGTATTTTTGTGTTGTTTGTGTTTTTTTTTGTCACCTATCAAACATATCTTGTCTCTCTTTGCATTGTCTTGCAGCTGTTGAATTGTTATTTCCTGATACCTTGCTATTTTTAAGAAATCTTTCTTTTCATGATCACTAGCTGCAATTCTGCCTTCAGAGAGTCTATCTTCAATTTCATTTATGTGGTTTTGCCAGATTTCATTGGAATTTTTGATTTCCTGGATATTTCCTTGAATCTGTTTCATGTATTCTAATTGTTTCCTGTTCAAAGTTTCCATCATTTGTCTATGCTCCTCTTTTTTTTTTTAACTATGTCTTCTTTAAATATGTTCACCAATTCCCTCATTATGTTTGTCATTTCTGTTTTAACCTGAGAGATTATTTCTTATCTAATTTCCTTTAGAGCTTCCTGGAGTTGTTTCTTACTTTTGTTGCTATCATTTCAGAAATTTCAGGTGTGTGATTTCTAAATTCATCTATGTCTATGTCTCCTGTACTAGATCTGGATGGGCTGGAAATTTGAGATTACATTTTATTATTTCATTTTGACATTTTCCTGTGTTCCTCCAATTCAGCCAGATGCCAAGTCCCAGTTTCTCCCTGCACTGGCAGCCTGTCAGGCAGTGGGCCTCACTGAGGGTTGCTGATGGCTGCAGGCCTCTGGGTGTGGACTCCTGGACCTTGTGGGCCTCATCAAGGGCTCCTGGGTGACCGTGAGTCATTGGGCACAGAATCCCAGTTCCCATGGTCCTCACTGAGGGTTCCCAGATGACTGCGGGTTGCTAGGTGCAGACTCCCAGTTCCCACAGGCCTCAGAGATGGTTGCCAGATGTGGGCAGGTCCTTGAGTGCAGACTTCCAATCACTGTGGGCCTCACTGATGGTTCCTGGATGACTGTGGGTCTCTGGGCACAGACTCCTGGGCCCTGTGGGCCTCAGAGGTGCTTACCAGATGTGGGTGGGTCATCGAGTGCAGACTGTGAAACTCCACGGGCCTCCGTGAGAGTTCCTGTATGACTGCAGGTCACTGGGTGCAGCTTTCCAGTCCCTGTGGACCTCACTGAGGGTTCTCGGATGTGACCGAGGGTCTCTGGGCACAGACTCCCAACTTCAGAAAGCCCTACAGCTGGTCCACACAACCTAGAAGCCATGCAGTGAAGCAGCACTGTGTCTTTTCAGAGGAAGGATACAGGATAAAAGACCCTTTTGTGTTTTAAGAGCTCAGGAAACACCCTGCCTGACCATCAAAACTATCATAATTTCCAAAAGTAGGTGAAGATTTTGACTCAAATACCTGAGTTAAAAATGTGCCATTGCTTTGGAGCGAATACTCAGCAGAAGGCAGCATCACCTGCACTAATTAGAAATGCTGTGACCTGAGACCATGGCACTAACTGCATGATGCTTCTCCTCCCTTATTAGTAAAAATCAATCTAATAATGCCTACCTCTCAGAATTCATGCAATTAAAGTTTACACGATAAATAAGCTATAGTAATTGTTATTAAGATAATAACCAAATGTTGATATATTTTCAGGTTACAAAAGAACACTGAACACTGGAAGAGGGTCTGACACAAAATAGAAGAGTTTAAATGTGCTAGCAATAAACTACCAATTTTCGATTTTGTCTCTTTTCCTATGACTGAACCACCAGTGTTTACCTGGCTTCTAAAATTTCCTTGGGAAGAAGAGAACCAACTAAATAACTGCCTAAGACATTTAATACTCAGAATACAAAGTTCACCATTTAATTACCTAGACTTTTTAAAATCTGTACTCTCAAATTTACAATGTTAATTCCCTAGATCTTCAAGCCTCTTCTATTAAATTTGCAGTTGCTATTTTGTTTCTATTACATAATTGGAAAGACATCCGTTCACAGAATTTGAATAGCCAAAATTCCTTGCTCTGCAAAAAACAAACAAACAAACAAACAAACAAAGAGACAAACAAAAACTACGAGAGTTTTAGCACCCAGGTCTGTAGGTATTGCAAGTTGTATCATGATGCTGAACCCTAGATTTCAGTAACAGTGGCACAAAGCCATAGGATAATAAATGATGGATTGAAATGAAAATATATTTAGAAGCCCAGAGACTAGTTTCTCATCCAGGAGGAAAGAAACCAACAGAAGTGATAAGGACCACCGTGGCTTCAGTTAATGAGCTGGGCAAGGATGAGCTGCAACTTAGAGACAGCTTTCTGCTGTCATGGAAGTAAGAGAGAAGGTTTTATGGCAAAAAAAAAAAAAAAAAAAAAGATACGGAGAAACTTATTCACAAGGTGGCTCTAACCTTTGCATGCATAAATCAATTTTTCTGTGGCTTGGCTGCTGAACAAAAATATATAAATCAACTATATATTATACAATGGAGAGTTGTACTTGTGAATATTACAATTCCATCATAGATGGAGATGTTCAGAAGTTAATTACTCTGTTCTCATTACTTCTTGGCAGATGTTTAATATACTTGTTTCTTCATTCATTTATTAACTCACTAAACATTTTAAAAACTTACATATACCAGTTTCACTGAAGGGAATAATATACTAAGGAGAAAAACGATCATTTTTTTTCACAGAATTTAAGAACACAAAGGTAAATCCTCCTTCCCTACGATACATAATACGAAAAGAAATGAAAAGAAACAAGAAGCATAACAACACTTTGGAAATCAGTTTTGATTTATAAACTCTAGTTACATTTTGAAGATTTAAAAAGAGCACTAAGCTTCAGGAATAACCTACACTTTAAAAGGAAAAAAAAAGTCACTGACATTTTCTGCTGAATTTGAATTACAAAGCTAGTTCCTTGACTGGTTTTGAGGGTCTGTTTCCCTGTTTAAGGAACACCACTGTTTGTAAAGCAGTTGGTACCACTGTAACACAATGTTAGGCATTGGGCTATCACCTCAGAGAACTTGTCTTATTATCTAGCAATTTTTCCCACAAGTAGAGGCAAAAAGTGCCCAAAAATTGTCCTTTCCTGTTTGACAAAGACTCAGAGAACAAGAGTGTATAAAGATCATTAATAATGATCTGTCAGTTTTAAATGAACTAAGAATAGTTTTAAGAATAGGGCCTCAAGAAAACTTTTTGCTCATCTTAATGGACTCTTTTACATAACCCAAAAGAGCTGACATCATTCAATTCATTACATAAGAAATGACACAGGCTTTGAGAAACGCTACATAAAACAATGTAGGCAGGGTTTGATTATCTTCATTAATATCCTTAATCTAATACAAATATTTGTGCCTTGTAAACAGAAATCATATATTGAAACATAGGAAGGCTAGCCACAAAACACAAACATATACCCCAAATATCAGCAATGCCAAAAAACAGAGCTCAATTCCACCATCAATATATTAATACGACAAGTGAAAAATAGTAAAAGTATATGAAGCATGTTTAAATTAATTCTTGGCTTAAAGGAGAAATGTGAGCTAAAATTATAAGCCATTTTAAAATACATAAAAGTTAGAAATATTGAATCTGAATGTTTCTACCGATAATTAAAATGTAAATGAGGAAAACTTATAGCTCAAAATATTTTCAAACAAACCCAAGATAGAGAAGAAATGAACTGTATTTCAAAAAAGATGTTTTGTCCTTAAATAATTAAAGAATAGGAATAAAAACAATTAAGTAAAGTTAAGGAAATGTTAGCTCTAGTTATTACTTCATGGTTTTATACTTTACTAGTTTAGACAAAGGCAAAAAAGGAAAACAAAATTTTTATGCTTTCAGGAACAAATATTTTCTTAAAGTACCAAAACAATTAGTTAAACTAGCATTTTTAAAAAACTTAGGGCTGATAAACTCTTACAAATATTTTGTATTTTGTTTTCATGGAGGTATGGAGACATACACAGCGGACTGCCCAACCAACGAGTCTGATTTTCTGTTTTTGTAATTAGAGATGTAACTTGGTGAGTTTACTTCGGTTGCTCTACTTTGACATCGAGAAATACAAGCACACTCTATTTCAGGAACTAGAGCCAAATGTGCAGCTGCACATAGAACAGATTCACTGTGGAAAGGGAAAATAGAAGAAAACTTGGACAAACATCATTATGACTAGGAGCAAAAAACCCCTATGAAAACCTTGTAAATTGAAACTGGTATATTTAAAAAAGGTCTTGGGATAACTCATTCTACACTTTAGAATCACATGTATGTTAGTATTAGAGAACAAATTAATGGTAAACAGAATGTTAATATGTTATAGAAAAATATTAGATTCCAATTAAGGAAAATTGATAAAGTTAAACCAAGCACACATGACCATAATACCTAATTATAAACTAAGACCCTGTGTTCAATATTCATAGCAATTAAAGAACTGTTTCTTAACTTTGTTAAAACCTGACTGAAAGAAAACACTTGCTGGAGATGAAATACTATAAGCATTCTAATTACATAAGGAAAAGAATACTAATGTCTACAGTTACTTCTATTTTGAAACATTTTGGAAATCCTAATTAGAATAGTAAAAGAAGTCAAACTGTGTGTGTGTAGTGTAATAGTGGTGTGTGTTGTGTGTTTGTGTGTGTGTGTATGTGTGTGTGTGTATGCGTGTGTGTGTATGCATAACTAGCATACTGAAAATTAATTGCTATGCTGCAACCTTCTACAGTTGTCTACTGGATATCTGAGAATCACTGAGCAGAACACGAGAAACAGAAAGCTAAAATCAGGGCCAGGAGTTTGGCTCAGCACCTTAAGCACCTGTCTGGCAGGTGCAAGGTTGTAAGTTCAATCCCTGGTGCAAAAAAAAAAAAAAAAAAAAAAAAAAAAAAAAAAAAAAAAAAGAAAAGAAAGCTAAAGTCAAAATGTGTATTTGTAAACCAATCAAACTACCAATACAAAAGTTTCCCGATGTTTCAACTACTATTTTGTATAACTAGACACTATTCAAAGTGACACAGGATACACAGCCAGTTATGTGCCCTTGTTCTTAACTGTGGTACCAGCAAATGGTGATTTGCTACTGTGTGGGTTTTATGTTTTATTTTGTAATCTTCGTGTACTTTCTCAGTGAGGTTCATGTTCACTCATGATGGCTATCTAGATGTGGTTTTATTTCTACTTTTTCTTTCTCCACAAAATTTTCATTGGTCATCTTTTTTTATTTATTTAAACCCATTTTAGCACATAGACAAAATATGAAGAGATGGTGCCATGCACAGAATATTAAAATGGAGTAAACAGCAACAGGACACCTTTCACCACTTAACAGACGGATTTCATCTGAGTCCACCACATTCCCGCCCCCACCAGTATTTGCGCAGCTGTTTCAGTAGTAGAAATGAGTTTAAAATTCAGTTGTGTCCTAGGTAAAGTCAGTACATTCTGCTGAGTTCTTAAGGAGACAGTCTGCAATTTAAATATACAACCATTGTGTGTGTTTGTGTGTGTGTGTGTGTGTGTGTGTGTGTATGTGTGAAAGAAAGAGAGAGTCAGAGACAGAGTCAGAGACAGAGACAGAGACAGAGAGACAGAGATTGAGCTGAGCTGTTGCATTTTCAAAATAGAAACTATTTAAAACGAAGTCCCATATTTTAGCTCAGCTTAACTCTTTTGTTTCATTTTCTAGTACCATTCTTATGCACAAATAAAAGACAGATGTGATTGATTTTTTAAATTCTTAATTCAAAATGGACTATTGTGTCCTAATTTTCTGTTGACTTAAGTTCTTTTCCGAAACACAGAAAGTGGCATTTTTTTCTCCTAATATAGCCATATATTTTGTTTCTCTTAAAGTTTTTCATTTTAAACAATCGTGCTTGTTTGAAGGCATCCATTCATGGCAATCTTCTGACCACTACAGCCCTGAGTGAAACAGGTCAGAGTGCACACTCAACCACCACGACACATACAGCTTATTGCTTGGCCTTTTTGGAGTTTCTGCTCCTTGACTTAAAATATCAAAATATGGTAGCTGTGCAAGCATTCCTTTAAACGTGATTTTCTGTAGGAGTCAGCGTTACCTCCTCTTCCGTCTGACAGGAATAGGCCATCCTTGACTTGTAAAGAGCCCTCCGCAGTGATCCCTTGGATCCCATGATCTCTGATCCTCTCAGCTTCAGCTTTTCAACCATTTGTGTAAACAAATTTATCATCTCAGAAAGAAGCACGTGTTATTGTTTGTTACAATCTTCATAATATTATTTAATGGTGCGGTCTGTTGGACTAGTTAGCACTGTCAATAAAAAGTAGAATAGATGCTATGCTAACAGACACATGTCCCTCAAGATTATCATTTTGTTTTTGTTCTCTATTATGTTAATTTGTTAAATTAATGAATTGCATATTGAATGAATTACCATCCAACTTACATTCCTGGAATACAAACAAGTTAGTCATGAGATAAGGCAATATGATGACTTTCAGCATGTATTGAAATTGGTATGGAAGTAATTTATTCTGGATTTTTGCTTCTATGCTCATATAAACTGTTGTGTTGTTACTGTTGTTGTTCTCATAATGTCTTTTCCAGATACAGGGACCAAAGTTATTTTGGGCTAAGTAAGTGAATTGTGTAGTATATTGTTTTTCTGCTTCTTTATAACAAATCACCACAAATTTGGTATTAAAACACTATCTTATTGTTTCATGTCTTTCATAAATCAAGAGTCCAAACAACACTTTTAGATTCTTGGTTACTGTTCTCATAAGACAAATAATGAAGGTGCCATCAGCATCATATTCCTCTCAGCAGAGTCTGGCAAAAAAATACTCACTTTTGTGGTTATTCAGTCAGTTGGAGGATGTAAGGCTGGTGCCCCGATCTTTCCTGGCCATCAATCCTGGGTTTCTGTGTTTCTCGAACACTCATCCTTCCTCACTGTCCCGCTCTCCAAGCCCTTATCACATCTCTCCTCTCTCTCTGATTTCCAAGTCTGCTTTCTACCGCTGCTTTCTCCAATAATCTTTTTGCTACCAATCAGAAAAAGAGAAAGCTGTCTGCTTTGACAAGCGTGGAAATTAGAGAAGGTTTACTAGACATTCTCTTCTTTTCTATATAATTGCTTCATATAATATTATGTAACCAGAATGGCATCTAAACATACTTTCTTGGAATAAGTGGTCATAAGATCTTTTGATGTAGGGATCCATTTCTAGAATCTATTTCCTACTGGAGATGATATTCTCTGTTTTGGTAGCAGTTATCTGGAAATGTTTATGCAAATTTTTGTTATATCTTGCATAAATATTTCTGTAGACTATTTTCTTTTTGATAAGTTCTTTAATATTTTAATTGAAATTCAATGTATTTAATAACTTCAGAATTGTTGCTTCTTCCTTTGAGATTTAATGTTTCTTTCAAGAAATGTATTCATATTATGCAAATTTCCATTTTCATTGGAAAAACACTTTTAAAATCATGCTCTTGTGTTTTTTGCTTTCAAGATCTGATTTGATACTCGATTTTTAAATTTCGATTTGTGAGTTCTCAACAATTATCATCATTGCATTATGTATTATATTAGGTCTTTTAATGGACCATCTTTTGAGATTATTCTTTTTTTTGAATAAGTATTTTCTATTTCATATATTCCACTTAATTATTTTACTATATTTTTAGGAGTTAATTTGTTGTTTAACTTTTTCAGATTGATACTTGACTCATCAACTTTTAGAATATTTTAATGCACATACATTTAGAGCTAGACATTTCCACTTAAATGACTTTATGTTCGTTAAAAAAATCTGGCTTCTTTTGTTTTATTATTCAATAACATATTCGCTAATTTCCAATTAATATTTTATAAAATATAGACCTTATTTCAGAAGAGCTTTAAATTTAGAGAAAAATTGAACGGATACTACGGGGAACTTGCACAGGCCTCTTTGGAATCCGTATGCACACACACACGCACACACACACACACACACACACAGATTTCCCCTATGAACATCTTACACTATTATGGAATATTTGTTCCAACTCAATTAACATTTATGTGGTATTGTTAAGTAAAATCCACACTTTATTTTTTCACATTTTCTTGGTTTTGTTTTTAGAATTCCATCTGGGATGCCACTTGAACTTTACCCATCATACATTCTTAGTTTTGTTTTTTGGGGCACATACTTAAACTTTCCTTGTTCTGTACAACTTGAGGCTTTGAGGGGCCATGGTGAGGTATATTGTAGGATGACCCTTTGCTGGGAAATTTTATGATGTCTTTTGGTAATTAATGAACAGGTATGAGTTGGGGGAGGAAGATTGCGGAAAGGAAGTGCCATTTTCAATATATCTTGTCCAAAGTATGAGCTATCAGCATGACTTATGACTGTTGACCCTAACTTCAAGAACCTGATCAAACAGTTTTCCAGGTTTTTCCAGTACACAGTTGCTGCCCTGGTCTTTCTAGATTTAACTTTGGGAAAGTCACTATGCACAGCCCTTACCTCAGTAGCAGATGCTTTCTTTTTTAAACAAATGTTTATTTAGAAAACTTTTTCTTAATTTCAAAGTGATTAGTAGTGGTTCTTGTTATCTTTTTTTTAATTCCCAGTTTAATATCATATTACAGTATGGAAAAGTGCACTAGGTGGCTTCAGTTTCTTGAAATTCTTGACCCTTGTCTTACGGTATTTTTATAGAGTAATCTGCAAAAATTCTATAGAACAAATATTCTATCTTGAAAGTAATTGTTGGGCACAAGGGTCAGCATATGCATATTAAGCTAATCTGTTAATCATGCTCAAATCTTCGGTATCTGTAGTACTTCATTGCCTATTTTTACCTTTCATCAAAAACAGTTTATTGAAACAAATCTTTTTTATCATGAGAAAACCTGATGAGAAAACAAAATAATATTGGAATTTAACCAGAAAATGTAAATCTCTTTTATCCATAATGACATAAATAAATCCTTAAGCAAATAAATGCGAGGGATGCCTCCTCCAAGCAGAGTTCTCAATAATTTATTCACACACAGTCCCTTTTAGGAAGTGGGCCATCCTGACAAAACATAGGCCTTGATAGCATTATCCCAACCAGGTGGCTAAGGCTCCAAGTCATAATGACAAGTCGTACCTCCCAAATGGTGCGCCTTTATGGGATTCCCGGCTCTGTGCTCTTCCTTCCAAAGGTCATAATCCCTGTGTAGTCATGAGGAAAACATCAGTCAAACCCAATTTTGGAACAATCTACAAAACAGAAAAGTCCAGCCAGTAATAGCCAACTTTGCCAGTAATCCAAAACAAAGGAAGCAAGAGAAGCTGCCCCACCGAGACACTCCCAAGAAAACACGGTGAGAAAGTGATGGGAAGTATCCCGGATGCAACCCTTGGATGGAAACAACACACGGAAGAAACGTCCAGGGGCTGTGGAGGTGCAGGAGAGTATGGGTTCACTAATTCTCGCATGGATGACATTCTAACAAACATGGGAAGTTAGCAGGAGGGGGAACTGGACAAAAGGTGTTGGAAAAATTTCTGTATTGTCTTTACTGCTTTTCTGTAAATCAAAAACTGTTCCAAAATCGTGTTCATTTGCAAATGATTTCCGCTCGCCTAGGTCTCACTGCACACATTCATCTCCTGGTAGGTACTCTTCCATTCCAAGAAGCAGAAATCATTTTCCTTTGTCTTTTATTTTCATTTGATGTTTTCTATTTTTGTGGCCCAGGGGATTGAACCCATCCCTTTTATTATTTTTACTCTCTTTTTAAGTTTTGAGACAGGGTCTTGCCCAGTTGTTAAATTGTATTGGATAAGCTTAAATTTGCAATGCTCCTAACTCAGCCTCCTAGAGTACAGGAATTACAGGTCAATATCCTCCAAACTTCACTTCTTTTGTATTTTAAATGCAAATTTAGGGCTTTGTTAGCTGTTTTATAATCCAGAAATATAAGCTACAGATATGTTGGACCAGCAAGACAGGGCTGTAACAGGGATTCTGGGATTCCTAACACTTCCTAGTGTTTGGAAAAAAAACAATCCTTTAATTATTTGAGCTTTTTTGGCTTTTGTTAGAACCAATTTAAGCCCTAATGGCTACAAATGTGTAGTAATTATTTGTTGAATGTTTATCGACTGATGCTTTTAATATTATTGGGTAGGAATAACCAAATTGCAGGCTGTACATAAAATTTTGGAATTATTTTTTTCTCCAGGACTGCTTTGAACAATAGAAAATAAGTAATAAACAACATCTCTACTGTTAAGAAAATATGTGAGAGATATTTTAAATACCATGTGGTGTTGATGTTAAAGAGACCTTCTAATTGGCAGCTTTTTGTCTATGAATAAAGTAATTAATCTCTTCAAGTGTTAAATTTTTTATATGTCAAGTAAGGGCACCTCATCATTTAAGGGATTTTTTACGGAATACAGGATTGAAATAATATATTTAAAACAATTATGAGCAGTGTGAAAGAAAGTCATCTAATTAATATTGATTTCCTTTTATTTTTATTGCAAAACTTTCTAGCAAATCTTTTTTGCCTTAATTAGGTACAAATAATACCTCACATAAGCAACTGTGAGAAGAGGGTGACGCTGCCTTTTTCGTTGTTGTTCCTTAGCAACAGTGACAATTTTTTAATCAGATTAAATGTACTTGCTTCCTTGCTAATATCTATGATAATTATAGATTGTAATTAATTTAAAAAACATAGTTGTACCCATGTTACTGCTCACTGAATTTTGGAAAATGGGACCTTACAGATTTGATAATTTTGCTGAGCCCTACGAGCAGTAAGTGGGAAGCAGGAGATTTAAATGCAAAGCTCTAATTTGAAAGAAAGTTTTAGTTTCTTTTCTGTGTCACTCTCCATTACATCAGCTAGAATAAATATTGAATGTAAGCAAATTCAGAATTAGAAGTTGAGCAGTCAGATGTCTAAGAATAACTTTCGTTTGATTCAGATTACCAATTCCAAAGCTCTTTCATACACATCTGTGGCCTCTTCAAAGCTCTAAGACATCGCTGTGGCAGCCAGGGTGGTGGGTCTGGGTGGAACCTGGAGACGGGACCTGGGGATCTCGAAGCCCTCGCCCCTTCCTCTCTACACCATTTCCCTGCTTTGTGTCCCTGCTCTTCCATGGGCTCTAGACACGATGTTTCTACCTTAGAGTCAGTAGACTGCATACTGAGTTACCTGAAATTACGATCTGCATGAAATCTTTCCTCCTTTAAATTGTGGGTGTCAGGTATTGCCTCTCAGCAAGGAGAAAGCTCACTAACCCACCCTTCTGAGAGCAGCAAGCTGAAGTTCCCAAGCCACACAGGCTTGGTCACGGAGTGGGGATCGGGCGTAGGTGATTGGCTCTCGCATGCTGTGTCTAACTTAGCTACCAGAATGGTGAAGGTTTTTTCCAAATGCTATCGCTTTCCCTTCACCAAGAGGCTCTTACATGTTTTTCTACCTTCATAATATACTGTGTTCTTAGTAAATGAGTCATTACTCTAAGAAGCTATTTATTCCAATTTAAACCTAGACATATCTCCTTATTTTACAGACATCTTTTGCTACATCTTAAAACAAAATATATTGAAATTGCTATTTCTATTTACAGCTTCAATATTTACACTTACTGTTCATTGTTTCAACTCAGGACAATTTGTTCCGTCTACCATTTTACTGATGTTACCTTAACAAAGGGCACCAACAACACTCACGTCACTAAATCCAGAGAATACAGTTCTGCCTTCATTACTTCACATGGTTTTCAGCACCTGGAACAGGAATACCTTCTCTGTTCTTCACGATTCTCCTTCCGCAGGTCCCTCCCCCTTTCTCAGTCCCTCCCACTTCTCATTACTTTCTTGGTCTTACTTTCTGCTCCTCCACCTGATTCTAAAGGATGGCTTTCCTCAGGCTAAATCTCGGACTCCTCAGACTGTAGTACCAGGCCTTCTTATCTCTAGTTTTTTCACGTTATCTACCAAAGGTTTATTTTTTTTGAGATTTATCTGTGCATTACTATTCTTTATAGATCCAGTGTTTGTCAATTCTTACCCCCTTTAGAATTTATGTCTCATACATGTGGCATTCAGGGACATGTGCAGAGTGATGAAAAGCTTGATTTGCATCTAATGTGGACATTCTATGCTGAAGTCGAACAGGGCAGTGTTCTGTCTGTTTACTTCATCTTTTACGCTACAATAAGTATGTTATGTTTTCTGTTAATGCCATGGTTTTTATGTGTTCATGTTTTATCTTTGTAATTATAGTGTTTAAAATTATTCCCAACTATTGTGCAGAATTCTTTTCTGATGTTGCTCTGTGAAAGAAGAATGGCATAATCTTTAAGAAGAAACACACCCGAAACAAAGTTATGTTCTGATCATTTGAAAACATTGTGACCAGAGGCCAGAAAGAACTAACCCTTTGTTCCCCCAAGGGGCAGTGGTTCAGTATTCATTAACTCAGTATGGATGGCACCTTTATAGAACACACCACTGTGAATAATGAAAGTCAATTATTGATTCCTCACTTAGATGAGTTTCAGCCACCTCAGGTTTGAATGTGTAAAATACTGAACTCTTTGTTCACATCTATTGTCCTGCACACCAGTAAATTATTTCATTATCCTCTTAGTTGTACCTTTATTCTCAATATTTTCTTCTTTCAGCACCAAACTTGAAACCTAACCCTGTTGTTTCTTCCCCAAATTCATACAGACTGTACTCATTTATCATTAAGACTGTGGCCACTACCTCTAAACCAAGTGTTCCTCTTCTCTTTCCGGAACAATGCAATAACTCACTAGTTTATGAAACAAGTCATGTGACACTTATACCTACCACCTGGAGAGAAAGTCCCTTACCTTTGAATATGTCACCCACACTTTGTCAAGATTTATAAACCTTGCACATTCTATCACAGCCTACCTGTTCAGCTACACTTTGGGCAGTTTCTTCCTTTATGACAACCATCACTGCCTTAAGCTCCTGCTCCCTCTCCTGGGACTCGGTCTCTGAATTTTCCTTGTGTGGCAGAGTAACGCGTTCACATCACACTCTATCAGTAGCTGGAGAACTGCTTCTGCCACACTGCTGAACACTTTCCTGCTCTCTACCTGTATCTCCCACTAGACTGAACAGTTTTTATGGACATGGCCTCAGATCTCCACAAACACTCAGCATCTCTTTTAGGGGCTAGCGTACAACAGGCTGTACTAGATATCTACTGAGAGTTTTGTTTTTTTTTTTCAAAATGTGCTGTTCAAAATTCTAGAGATCCCCAAAGTGAATTAAATAACCCTTGTTTTAAGGGGAAATAAGTCATAAAAAGAGTTGAGAAAGAAGCAAGGTCTGACATGATGCTCACGTTGACACTCACTGGTCTGTTGCTTTTTCTTTTAAGAAGACTGTGTATCCTTCCTGCCCCACTCATCAGTAAGCAGACAGGTGTGCCAACGAGCCGCCTGGCAACATCAACCCTTCGATCCCCAAGGACGTGTTAACAGGAGTGAGGAAGGACTGAAAGAAAGGCACACGAACTCTCCGAATCCTCCCCCACAGCTCCTAGCAACCTCAGGTGGGGCCAGGCTGTGCCTGAGAGGGCTGTCTTTGAAGGTTTGAGAAAGTGACAGATGTGGCAGACTGAAATATAAGACAGCTGTTTAAAAATTGATATTCTTCGTATCTCTTAAAAACATCTCAGAATGCTTTGTTTTGCCACACCCAGTGGCTAAATTCACTCTCTTATTGGGAAATGGTCAGGAACATTGAGTCCCGGGAGGAAGGAGGTCAGTGTGTTCTCCTAGCTCACAGGATACCACTCCGGTTTCTGTCAGACTAGGAACAGTATTTCTAAGCTTGCTGCTGCTCCTTCATCTAAGATAATATAGTCAAATATTAGTGTTATGGTTTATACGTTCTGTCAACTTGAGAAGTCTAGAAGCTTAATTAAGTGACTCAGCAGCTCTGCATCCTGGGGTGCAGAGCACAAGCAGTTACCTGTTCATTGTGTCAATTTGAGAAGGGCAGAAGTTTAGCTGAGAGACTCAGCAGGGAGCCAGGGGTCTTACTTTGTAAACATCCTCAGCCTGTGCAAGAGGAGGGCAGGTAGATGGTGTGAGTGCTACCCCACCCCAGGGGAGCAGTCTGCAGACTATAAAAGGTGAATGAGGAGCTCCAGTCTTCGCCTTCAGCTTGGACGGCATCTCCTGGCTCCTGACACAGACTGCTTGGCTTCATCATAGACTCTTCAACCTTTGTCATAGACTCTTCAGCCTTGGTCGTAGATTCTTTAGTGTTCCGTCGTAGACCCATCGACCTCCTGTTATGGAATTACACTGGACACTGCAGTGAGTTCCAGCCCTTGGGCTGGACCCTTCACCCTCCAGCTTGCAGACACCCTCTGCACGCTCCTTTATTCAACTTTGTGGCTGACCACTGCAAGCCGATCTTGCAATTTCTTATACATTTGTATATCTTGTGTTACAACTGTTCTCTAGTAAGCCTCAACTGATACAACTAGCAAAACAAATGAAAGTTTAAAATGGGGGTTTCATTTCTCCTTCTTCTTGCTGAGAGAAGAAAAGCACCCCCCACACCATCCTGGTGACAAGGTAGATTCAGTATTTTCTGTGCTTTTGTCTTGGCTAAATATACAGATGCGTATTTCTTGGCTTCTCTTCTATCTCTTCAGTAAATTGCAATACTTTGGGGTGGAGGGATGATATCACTTTTATCAGTTTGGTCAAATAGTAAATAAACTAACTTTTCCATTTTTATGGACTTTTCAGGTAACGAGCAGGTGATGGAATCCAGATATTGATGGCCCAGATTCAGTCGTGTGAGCGTCATTCAGTCCCCCAGCCTGTGCCTCCAACACAAGTGAGTGGTAGCTTTGTAACTAAAAAAATAAAAATAAATAAAACAGTAAAAAAAGAGTGAACTGGCCTCTTCCTACACTGCCTTTGACTCACTGAAGTAGTCATTCTCGTGGACTCACTGAGTTCCCCTGCCCATCCTCTGGTTCCGTCTCCCATCTGAGCCTCCTTGGCTGCTGCCCCGTGCTCACACCCTCACCCTCTCATCGTTTCTTCGTCTTTGCTTCTTAATTATGTCTCTGATTTCTGCAGTTTACTAAGTGCTTCTCCGAGTAGCATCAGACTCCCTGGGAATTGAACTGAAATACAGATTCCAAGTCACGCTGATCCCTAAGACATTGGCTCTGACTTCTAGAAAACCCCAGGATTCCTGTGTTCCCTGGAGCTCAGAGCGCTGCTCTTTCTAAGTGATACCCACCAGCATGCAGCGCACATCACTGGGAGCAAAGTCTTTAATAGCACTGTGTCTGCAGGTTCACCATTGTTTACAAAATAATGGTTTATGTGATAGTTATTTAGTAAATGAAGCCAGTCTTCTTTGATAGCTTGTCTATAACATTTGTTAAAATATATTTAGGATTTGCTCTTGAGTTAAACCATATATAAATATTATTTTGGTAGACCAAAAATATCAGCAATTTCTTATGATTCCAGCATATCTATGTAATGTCGTAATGATTTATGTATGTTATATCCTACACACATACTCACAAACACGTATGAAATGTGCTACCATTACTCCCATACACATGCTGCATACCTCAGTTTTAACATCTCAGGCAATGACTCAGAACTGATGAGAATTTGGGAAGAAATTAAATCCAAGTCTACAGCTCGCACTTTAGATATTAGGCTATACTGTCTGTGAAATTTTGAGTAGTGTGAGGACTGGGCTTCATTCTTTTTGCGTGTTCAACTAAGCGTCCTTGAGTTCTTTCAGCCATGCAGTGAGTATTAAGTTGAACTAGGGCTGAGTGGGCCTGCCAAAGCCACAAAGCAGGGTCCAGTCAGCGGGGCTGGGTCCTGTGTCTCACTGCTCCTCCTCAGGCAGGGGAAGCAACTGGGAGGGAACCTGCGGGTCTGGGTCTTTCTGGATGATCACACGGCTCTGGCTTTAGTACGCGGGTCATAGAAAAACCCTACTCGATTTTATTTTGATTCTTTCAGTTTAATTGGCAGTAATAATTTGAAGTCATATTTTATGAGCATATTGAGGTTTAAGTATTTTGTGTTTGAAATATTAAATATTCCTAGAAATTTAATGGAGGCAGATTGCCTTCCAACAAGATTTGTGAAATTTGAAACTGAATAATTTTTAACATTTCTTATATTTAAAGTTTTAGAATTTTTCTCATTTTCTTTTGGTCTTCCTCCAATTTGTTTTCACCACTCAATATCTTATTTTGACTGAAAGTTTTAGTTAGTGAAAACAGGCATATATATTTTTTATTGAGATCAGCAAGATCTATAATTTTAAAAGTTTCAGCAAAATTTGGTAAATTCTTGTTTCAAAATATGAAGAGAAGCTGTCAGAGAAATTATTTTTGACACTTCTCCATATATATGTATATCACATCCTGAACATATACTTATAAAATTTTATTTACTGGGTTTGTTGTGTCTTTTCCTCTATTGTAAATATGTATCTACAGACAGAGAGAGAGAGAGAGGGAGAGAAAGAAACAGGAAGAAAGGTGAAAACATCTCTTTCCGAGTGTGCAGATTCACTGTTCATTTTCGCATGTTTGGTGCTTACTTCGTATCAAGCACAGGGCAAACTTAGCACCCCGTCCCTGCCTGTGTGCATAACTAAGAATCTCAATAAGGATTGTCTGGAAATTTTCCTTTGTTAATTCATATTTTAGTGGTACTAGGAACTGAACCCAGGACCTTGTGCATTTTAGAAAAATGTTCTGCCACTGAAGTATGCCTTTTCAGTATTTGTTTTGACACAGGGTCTCACACTGTTGCCTAGGCAGGCCTAAAACTTGTAATCCTCCTGCTTCACACTCAGAAGATGGTTTATCGGGATCAGAGAGATGTGTTAATGAAAAGTTATGTGAGGACATGACAAATTCTCTTTTCTGAATAGAAAGCAGTCAGAGAAATAATTTTAGAGTCTTAGGCTTGCATATGAAAAGTTCAGAAATTTCAAGATAAATTCAGTGAAATACCAGTTTGTCATTAAAATGCTTAAAACATCATTTCTTGTAAGTAGAAACAATTTTTCTCCCCATACTAAAGTCATTTGTACTCAATTTGAGGTATGTATTCAGAGTTTCTTTCACTAGCAACTTAATTATCATTTTCTCTTAGTTACAACACAATGTTTTGGTTCCAAGGGTCAGAATACATCACATTTTAGACAACAGAGCTTTATCTTGGCATTGAGCATACAAAAGAGCTTACTAAGCAAACATGCAAAGTAAGGGAAGCAGGGAAAGGAATATTTATCCATCCTAGGAAAACAAAGTAAAAATATAACATGACTGTAAAGTAATTTGCATATGAATTTTTGCTAGTTAAAGGAAATGTTTATCATTGAGATAATGCTTGTGAGGACTTTACTTACTGAGTTCTCTTGAAAAACTGACATTAGTAATATGCCTAAAAATAGTACAACCAATTTATTTGCCAACATGTAATGATTGGAAGGAAGATTATGTTTCCATATTTGCTTTTAAATAATTGGAAATTTATTTATATAAATGTATTACTTCAAAGATATATTTATTTGTTCAAACTGTAAGGCAAGTAAGTTTTAAAAATGAAATGACTCATGATTTTGAAATATAAGAAAGATACTTAAAAATACACTTTTGTGAAAAAAATTTGTTTAATTAGTTTAAGGATTCTTATTTTTTGTGTTTCTACCATGATAAGGTCTAGTTTAGACAGAATTCTGCTAATTCCAGTCCACTTTTGGTACAAGGTACCTTCTGCTAGAAATCATTTCTGCCCAGTATCAAAGATTCTCAGCTTTGGATTGCAGCCCAAAGTAAACAGAGATGGTGTGCACGGCAGGTCATAAGTGGTTCTGCAAACTGCCAAAGGCTAGATGAAAGGTAGAGTAAGAGGTGTTAGTAAACGCATCAGGTAAATGAAACAGGGAAGCCATAACGCTGACAGGAATGCCCATCCTCAGTCTGCTCCTTGTTGAGTGCAGTGGGGGAAAGGCAGCAAAGCTCAGCACTCTGGGAGGTTGCCAGAAGGTTTGTGTTATCAGGTTTCTCCTAAGACCACAGAGAGGCTAAGAAAGGCTACACAAGACTTTTTCTTTCACATAGTGGATGTTATCAGGGCCACCATGGTTGCAATATGGAGGAATATTGGGTATAGAAGTCTCTGTCATTTTCTTAAGTAGGCAGAGCAAATGGAAGCTGCAAGATATCAATCTTGGAACCTATAAGGCCATTAAGATGTCAGATAAAGCAGGACCACAGAGATATTTAGAAGAGTCTTTCCTAGTCCACAGCACTTTTTGAATACTATAAATGCTATGCAGTATGCTAAGAGAGGAGAGAGTACTAGTCAAATCAGTCTGGAAATCGCAGCAGATGATGCTTTCTGGAAGCTTCACATTACCAGTAATCAGATTCAAGATCCAGGAGCCTGCAGAAAATAGAACTGTTTAAATTTATTTAAAGCATGGTGTTTCTTATGCAAGAAACCCAAAATATATAGAAAGAGCAAAATAAAGAATAGATAATAGGATGTGGGGAGATCCTTTTCAGTTAGGAAAGGGAATAAAAATTGGAGGGTTCAGGGAAGCACTGGTGAGAAGGGAAGGGAGTAAAACTGAATTAAGGTGTCTTATGCATCTGAACAAATTCCTCATGATAAATATAACCATTATACACTGTAGACATGTACTAATAAGACTCATAATTATAAAAAGATACACTATGTATAGTACAAACTCTCCATGATAAATATAATATAATCTACTGAAAACATGTACTAATAAAAAGATTTTTTAATTTAAAAGCTATATTTATTTAGGTGTGTCTAAAACTAATTTCATGTATCTTTTTGTAATTTTTAAAAAGTTTTTAAAAAGCAAAACAAAAAATGATAGAAATACTACATAATTTTTAAAAAGCAGTAAGAAATCAATACTAGTTAATATATTGCATATTGTTATCTTAGAAGTAGTTGTTCAGGCTACAAGACCTAGGCATAAAAAATGATCAATTAAACAATGACAGCATAGACTGTTTGTTTTGATGAACTAACAGAGAATTACTAGTATAGTTAATCAATCTTGCAGACATATATAAACATAGTTATATGCATATACCTCATACAAGTAAACTTTTCTTCCATTTCTTCTTTCCACTATCCCAGTTGTTCTTTACTCTTGAGCAATTTCATTCCTTTCACTATTACAATATCTATTGTACATTTTGGATCTTATTATTCCTTCAGTTTTTTATTATTGTTTTACACTAGAGAGACAATACAATATTTACAAATGTGAGTCTGATTTATTTCACTTATGATTATAGTCTCAAGTTGCCTCCATTTACTTACAAAATCCTCAAGATTATCCTTTTTTATAGCTGAGTAATATTTCATTCCATAAAAATACCACAGCTTTTTTATCCATTCTGTTGTTGATCGGCATTTTGGATGCTTCCAAGATTTACCTATTACAAATCGTGCTGCTATAAACATGGGTACACAAGTATCGTTGTGACATGACATTTTCAATTTTTCTGTGAAAATACTGAGAAGGGGACTAGCTGGATTGAATGGGACTTTCAGTCCTAGTTTTTGAGGAATCTCCATACTGATTTCTACAGTGGCCACACCAGTCTACATCCCACGAAGAGTGGAGAAGTGTTCGTTTTTCCTCACATCCCCGCCAACATCCATTATCGGTTGACTTCTTGATGGCAGCCATTCTTTCTGGAGTGAGATGGAATCTCAATGTTGTTTTAATTTGCATTTCTTGAATGACCAGTGATGTTGAGCATTTCTTCATGTATTTATTTACCATTTGTATTTCTTCATCTGAGAAGTGCATGTTCATCTCAGATGCCCATCATTGGATTGGGTCTTTGAATTTGGGAAGACTGCTTTTCAATTCTTTATATGTTCTAGATATAAGTCCTTTGTCTGAGGGAAAGTTGGCTAAAATTCTTTCCCATTCTGTGGGTTTTCTTTTCAATCAGTTGGTGATTTCTTTTGAAGTGCAAAAACTTTTTAATAAGATGAGATCCCAGTTGTTGATTCTTTGAAGTACTTATCGTGCAGTTTATGTTTTGTTCATGAACTCTTTGACTACCCCTATGTCTTCAAGATTTCTACCTTACTTGTCTTCCAGTAGATTTAGTGTTTGTATTTTAGTATTTAGATCTTTGATCCATTTTGACTTTAGTTTAGTGCATGGTGATAGACATGGGTCTAGTTTCAGTCTTCGACATGTGAAAAGCCAATTTTTCCAGCACCATTTAATAAAGAGGCTGTCTTTCTTCTTGTGAACATGTTTAGCCCTTTTGTAAAATATAAGGTGGCTGAGTGACTTTGTAGTTGTGTTTGTATCTTTTAGTCTGTCCCATTGATCCTCATGTATATTTTTGCCAGTACTATGCTGATTTTATCACTGTAACTTTGTAGTATAATTTCAAGTCAGGGATTGAGAAGCCTCCTGCCATGCTTTTATTGCCCAGGATTGCCTTTGTTATTCTAGGTCTCTTCTGTTTCCAAACGAATTTTAGGACTGTGTTCTCTAGATCTGTAAGGTATGTTACTGGTATTTTGATCAGAATTGCATTAAATCTGTATAACAGTTTTGGCCACTTTCACAATGTTGGTTCTTCCTAACCAAGAGCAAGGGATATCCTTTCTTTATCTGACATCCTCTTTAATCTCCTTTTTTAGAGTACTACAGTTTTCAGTGAATAGGTCCTTTACATCCTTTGTTAGGTTGATTCCCAAGTATTTCATTTTTTTGGATACTATTGTGAAGTGTGTCATTTCCATAGTTTCTCTCTCAATGAGTTTGTTGTTTGTGTACAAGAATGCTATTGATTTTTGAGTGTTAACTTTGTATCCAGCCACACAGCTGAATTTACTTATTAACTCTAAACATCTTTTGATTGAGTTTTTAGGATCTTCTATGTAGAGTATCATGTCATCTGCAAGTAGTGATAACTTAACTTCTTCCTTTCCTATCTTTATCCCTTTTATTTCTCTCTCTTGTCTGATTGCTCTGGCTAATGTTTCCAGAGCTATATTGAATAGCAGTGGTGATTGTGGACATCCTTGTCTTGTTCCTGATTTCAGAGTGAAAGCTTTCAGTTTTTGTCCATTTAGTATAAGATTGGCTGTTGGTTTGTCATAGAGAGCTTTTATTAGATTAAGATAGATATCATGTATTCCAATTTTCTGTAGGGTTTTTATCATGAAAATGTTTTGGACTTCATCAGAAGCTTTTTCTGCATCCATTGAGATGATCATGTGATTTTTGTCTTTGACTCTGTTGATGTGGTGTATTAGATTTATTGATTTGCATATGTTAAGCGTATGGGATGCATTCCTGGGATAAATCCCACTTGGTCATGATGTATAATATTCTTGATGATTTGCTGCATTCTATTTGCCAGTATTTTATTGAGAATCTTTGCATCGATGTTCATTAGGGTGACTGGCCTATAGTTCTCCTTTTTGGTTGGGTCTTTCTCTGGTTTTAGTATCAGAGTAACACTTGTCTCGAGGAATGAGATCGGGAGAATTGCTTCTCTTTCAATTTTGTTGAAGGGTTTGAGGAGTATTGGGGTTAAATCTTCTCTAAATTTCTTGTAGAATTCAGCCATGAATCCATCAGGACCTGAGCTTTTCTTTGTTGGTAAGTTTTTAATCACATTTTCAATTTCAGTAGCTGATATTAAGTTATTCAAAATTGTTCTATCTTCTTGATTCAGCTTTGGTAATTCATACATTTCTTGGACTTTTCTGTTTCCTCTGTGTTTTCCACCCTATGTGAGTAAAGATTTTCAAAGTAGGTATTAATGATCTTCTGAATTTCCATGGGAGCTATAGTAATTTCACCCTTTTCATTCCTTATTGTAAGAATTTGAGATTTATCTTTCTTTTTCTTGATAAGGTTGGCTAGGAGCTTATCAATTTTATTTATTCTTTCAAAGAACCAACACTTCCATTCATTAATTCTTTGTATTGTTTTCTTAGTGTCAGTTGCATTAATTCCTGCTCTGATCTTTGTAATTTCCTCTCTTCTATGAGCTTCAAGCCTGACTTGCTGGTCTTTCTCTAGAAGTTTGATGTGTAGCATTAGGTTGTTTATTTGTGCTCATTCCATTTTTCTAATGTGGCAATTCACTGCTATATATTTCCCTTTTAGCACCACTTTCACTGCATCCCACAAGTTTTGATACATTGTATCTGCATTTTCATTGAATTTTAGGTATCGTTTAATTTCTTCCTTAATTTCATCTGTAACCCATTGGTTGTTCAAGAGGTTGTTATTTAATTTCCATGTGCTTATGTAGGTTTTACAGTTTCTTTTGTTATTAATTTCCAATTTCAGTGCAGTGCGATCAGATAATATGCATGAGATAATTTCAGTCCCTTTGCATGTACTTAAGCATGTTCTATGGGCTAATATATGGTGTATTTTAGAGAATGTCCCATATGCAGCTGAGAAGAATGTGTATTCTGAGGTTGTTGGGTGGAATACTCTGTAAACGTCCACAGATTCCATTTGATCACAGGCTTGATTTAGTTGTTATTTCTTTACCAACTTTTTATCCAGTTGATCCATCTTTTGGTGACAATGGAGTATTAAGGTCCCCTGTTATAATTGGGTTATTGTATGTTTGGTTTTTCATGTCTATTAGTACTTGTCTTATATAGTGAGTGCTCCTGTATTTGATGCATATATATTTATGATTGTTAGCTCTCCCTCTTGAATTTTCCCCTAACAAGTATGTAGTGACCTTCTTTATCTCTTTTGATCATTTTTGGTTTGAAGTTCACATTGGCTGCAAACAGAATAGTTACCTCTGCTTCTTTAAGGGTGCTTGCCACATGGAATATTGTTTTCCAGTGTTTTACTTTTAGTCTATAAGGTTCCTTTTGAGTTATATGTGTTTCTTGTATACAGAATATTGTTGGATTCTGCTTCTTGATCCATTCTATCAACCTATTTCTTTTAATTGGTGAGTTGAGGCCATTTACACTGATGGATATAACAGATATGTACTGGCTTAATTTTGTCATTTTATTTTCCTGTTGTTGTTTCCTGCTGTTCTCCCTTGTTTAATTGCTTGCCTTGACTGCTGGTTTCTTTCTGTTGTTGTTTTTGGAATTTTTGCCTTTTTTGTCTCTCTTTAGTTTGTCTCTCAGTGTTCTTTCTAAGGTTGGGTTGGTAGACTTGAATTTCTTCAGTTGTACTTTGTCATGGAAGTATCTTATTTCTCCACCAATTTTGAAAGAACATTTTGCAGGGTACATCAATCTGGGTTGAAAGTTGTTTTCTTTTAGGACTTGAAGTACTTTACTCCAAACTCATCTTAACTTGAGGGTTTGTGCTGAAAAGTCTGCTGTTACTCTAATGGACTTTCCTTGATAGGTGAGTTGTGTCTTTTCTCTAACAGCTTTCAGTATTCTGTTTTTATGCTGAATGTCTGGGATCTTAATTATTATATGTCTGTGTGTAGATTTATTTTGGTCATGACTGTTTGGCATCCTGTATGCCTCATTGATCTGCATATCTGATTATTTTCCCATGTTTGCGAAATTTTCTGCAATTACTTCTGTGAATAGTTTTTTTTTATGTCATTTGCATTGACTCCTGCATTTTCATTGATGCCTGTCAGTCTTATATTTCCTCTCTTTGCATCATCTTGAAGCTGTTGAATTTTTATTTAATGCTCCCTTTTTATTTTTAAAAGTTCTTTCCTTTCATGATTGCTAGTTGCAGTCCTTTCCTTGGGGTTCAAAAGTCTATCTTCAGCTTCATTCAAATGGTTTTGCTTGCTTTCAATGGAGTTTTTTATTTCCTGGATATCTCTTTGAATTTGTTTTATGCATTTTCTTTCTTTTGTAGATTGTTCATTCAAGGTTTCCATCATTTTCCCATGCACCTGTACTTTTTAATCTATGTGTTCTCTAGCTATGCTGAGCAATTCCTTTACTAAGGTTGTCATTTCTTTCTTTACCTGAGAGATTATTTCTAATCTGATTTCCTCTATAGCCTCATGGATTTGTTTCTTTATTTCATGTGCTATCTTTTCAGAAATTTCAGGTGTACAACTTCTAATGTCTCCTGCACTTGTTCCTGATGGACTGAACATATAAGATTGCATTTTGCTTTTTTGTTTTGTCATTTTCACCTCTTGAGTTAACATTTTGGTCTTCTCAATCCCACTAGTCTTAACTGACCATTGTTTGGGTCTTAGGGTCCTACTGTATGGGTGATATTTGTCCAATTGCTGGGTCCCACAATGAACGGGAGAGGCCAGTCATCTGAATTTCTCCTGCAAGGCCTATTCTGTGGGTCTTACATGCTCCTGAGGCTGACTAGCTTAAGAGTATTGATGGAAGCTGAACTTCAGCTCATATTGTTACTGTGGCTTTAGGCTGTTCCATGCTGGAACCTGGTTATATTGTGCACTTTGGTTGGGACCCTACTGTGTTACTGGTGTCTCCTAGGCTCTTTCAAGTTACTCCAGATTGGGGGAGGCCTTGTTGCTGCTCACCTCAGCCTGCCCGGGGTTCTCTGTATGGAAGAAGGACTTACCCACACACTTGCAGGGCTTGCCAAAGTGCTACAGATGGAGGGGAGAGTTCACTGCTGCTCCTGTTGACTCACTGAGGTCCTCTATTTGAGGGGAAAACTCACCACACTGTCAAAGGTGCACTGAGGTCCTCTGTGTGGGTGAGGGTTTACTGAGGATTCCACTAGCCCACCAGGGTTCTGCAATTGGTGGTCAGGGTCACTGATGGTCCATGGGCTGCTGGGGAGGTCTCTGGGCTGAGGCAGGGAGGTGACTAATGATCCCACAGCCCCCAAAGTCTCTGGGGTGAAGGAGGTTCTGCCAGCAATCTCACTGGCCTGAGGTCTCTGGGGTGAAGGGGGAGGTGCTGCCAATGATCCTGCCCACCCCGAGGTCTCAGGATATCTGATTGTATAATATAATTAGTAATACCCTAAAGTGTTACATCCCTGGGAATCATAGTTTGGGAACTTCCAAGTTTGTAGATATGCATCAGAGTCAGTCTTCAACTGAAAATTGGTCCTACATTATTAAAACATGAGGGGCAAAGATTAAAGAGCAATGAGAAACTGTTACCTCTGCTTAGAGATTTCCATTACTTTAAAAGTTGTATGTTAAACTGGGCATAGTAGAGCGTGCCTATAATCACAGCACTCTGGAGGTTGAGGCAAAAGGATTGCCATATGTTTGAGGCCAGCCTGGGCTACATAGTGAGTTCAAAGCCACCCTGAACTACATAGCAAGACCCTGTGTCAAAAAAAAGTACATTAAATTATTGTATATTTTAGTATACAAACATAAAAATAAGTATATATGTACACAGGCATAGACATACATGTATAGTAATATATCACTTAATGAAGGAAATTTACACTGAGAAATACACTGTTAGTTGATTTTATCATTACTTGAACATCATAGAGTGTACTTACATTGCAAGGACTCTGGAGTCAATAGACAATATAATTTTGTCAGTATAATTTTGTGTATATATATATACATACAAATATATGAGTATATATATGAGAATATATATATATGAGTATATATATATATATATACACACACACATGGAGAGAGAGAAAGACAGTGAGGAAATGAGAGAGTTCTATTTGGATCTTTGATAGACATGCTAGAGTAATGCCATTTGGGGTCAGTTAGTCATGGATAATCTAACTACAGTTAAGGCATCTGATGACATGAATTACGTAGGACATATCTAGAAAATAGATTTTGAAATGCTAGCCTTACCCAAAACATGATTAGATTCTTCAGAAACCCTAATGACTTTTGTATATGAGAAATTCTTTCTGAACAGTATACACAACCAAGTTCATATTGGACCCACATGCTCAACCAAAGCAAGAAAATGAAGTATTATTGGTCAGAATTTAACACTTGGTGCAGGAGATTGCAAAGATGGGAGGACATCAGGTTAGAGATGGCTTCTCTGCCTCACGCATGGTGATCTATAACAACTTACTTCACCACCTGGGCCTCCGCCGTCTCAGGTGCGGAAAGGAGGACGAGGTGATGGCTGAGAGACTTTGGACTTAATGAATTAAACACCCATCTGCTGTCCTTTCCACTTCAGCATTCTTTCACAATGGGAAAGGGACAAAAATAGGCCATGTTATAAATACAAAAACAAAGGACAAAAGCCAATGTAAAAATTCTTTGATATTTTGTTCAAAGAAACTCCTCATCAATAGTTTTCACTTACTCTTTACAAGGGGTGACCAAAACATATGGTGAATTTTAAAAAGTTTAAATTTTAAAATTTTAGTACAGAAAACATGCATTGATTTTACTTTCCCTCAAAATATACAGCCATGAGTTCAAACACACTTATTCTGTCATTCTTGCCATTTTGTGGATCAGTTCTGAAAATCCTTCATAACAAGCTTTACAAGTTGTGATAAAAACACAGTGAGAACTGCCCCAGTGGAAAGGCCAGTCGATGAAACCATTTTGGAGTGCCCTCATCCTCTTCATTCAGTAGGTTTGGTGCCAGTTTAGGGTCAAATTCACATGACCAAGAAAGGAAAACACTGGGGATTGATTCAGGACATTGAAGCAGCCAAGCAGGACAATACAGCTAAAATCATTCACAAAACAGGACTTTCAGAACTGCTTCTGAAAGGGGAACAACAAGGCATGAGAGTATTTGAAGTGAGGTGGAATATTTTGAAGCAGATTTTAAAGGCAATGTGTCTTTTACTGCAATAATTTTTAAAATTTTAAACATTCACCATACTTTATGATCACATCACGCATTGACTAATTTATTTATTTATTTATTTATTTATTTATAACTTACTCCAGTTAAACATGAGACTTTGGAACAAATCTGAAACACTAGGAATGCTTAAGTCCTTCACTGTGACAAAAGCTTTGCTCTTGATTGTTTCTGTTATCTGTGCTAGCAAGAAGACTTGGGAGGAAATTGCCATGTGGGAAGCAGCTCAGTGAATCAATATGTTTTGTTATCATTTGTTCCCAGTAGCAGTGCTGCTGTTGCCCTGGCTGCCAAGCACTCTAACCTTGAGGGAGACACCTAGAGAGGTTAATTAGCTTACAGCTGACCATAATTAGGAGCAAACGGCAACAAGAAAGGAACTCCTAAGACTTCTGACAGAAAGCGTTTGCAGAAGTGAAGCTGTAGCGTTGAGCAAACTGCAATTTTTGGCTGGTAATTAAGCAACTGAAAGTTCAGAACATGCTTAGATAGGAGCACAGGAGAAGGCATAATTACAGCAAACAAGAGACAAGCAGGATGCCAATGTTGCAAGATGCTGCAGCATGAAGGAGACGTTGGATGTGCCATTTCTGGGGGCCAGTTTCCTCGAAAGAAAAATAAAGTGGATCCCGTGGACAGGGTCCACATTTCACACCCTGATGTCCACCCTTACTAAAAAAGGCTCTCAGAAGGTAGTCCACTGAGAACACGTAGTTACATTATTCACAGCGACACTAACAAAAGACTAATCCTTAATCATTTGCCATGTGTTCAACATCTCATATTGGAAGGTTTTTGCCCTAGTAAAAATTACTGGACATTATAGCAGTGGTCTAACATGGCAGAATGTCAAAACAAAATTGATACCCTAATAACCATTTCTTCCTACTTCCCCTTCAGCCCTGATTACAACTTTCTATTTCCTTTCCCATGTGCTTGAAGAAAATTCAAATCAGTTCCTCATACATCATCAACACCCGCCCCAAACTCCACCTCTGGCCAGAGGTCATAAAACCTCCTGCCATATTTGTCTCTGGTCAGAAAAAAAAAAAAGCCCAAGCCCACTAGTGGTACGCTCCTCTCCATGTCCTCAATAAAGGCATTCTTTTCCTTTCTTTTTGCTTCTCTGTTGCACCAGAAAACCCTAACACTTATCCTACTTGATTTTTACAGCAGTGATGGAAGTGGGTGTTATGGACCCCGTGGTGTGGATAAAATTCCCAAAGGAGAACCTGAATACTGTCCTCATTAGCCAAGCCCAGTTCAGGTGCAGGAGCTTTAGGCTCCCTATGGCCTCTTCCTACGGGCCTGGAGTCCATCCAAGTGCAACGAGCCCTGCTTAATTCTGTACTCTCAAAAGGAAGAAGGTGGCTTCTCAGTGCCTGTCTCCAATTACTTAACTTCTTTTCCAGAAAGGGAAAATACATGCAAAGAAAGGAAAAGAAGTTGGAGTATTTTGTAAAGGTCAGTGTATAAATGAGTCTCATTTTGCTCTAAAGAGCTTCTTTCACTGGTAACCAGATGAAGGCAAAGCAGAAGTCCCAGAAGTGCAAAAAGAAGAACCGTGGATAGGCTTGGTTTCCTCACTTTACCCAAGCAGAGCACTAGAAGGTAGCGTCCTGCTGAGAACTGCCTTCCTTTACTGTCACATCATAAAAGGCCCTACAGGCCTATTTTCACTTTCTCAAGTTTTTCTCCAGGCTTCTCTATTTTTTCAATTGTTTAAATTTGACTATCCAATCTCTCCCACTGTGAGGTCAGCTCCATGAGGTCAACGCCTCCGAACTGTGTCAGTCGCCACTAAATCCCAAACGCCCCCAGCACAGAGACAGGGGAACAACTCGGTTTATGTTTTTGGATAAATAACTGAGTAAGTGAAGGAAGAAGGAACAAATATCTATTTTATAAGTAGAGAATTCAAATACCCAAGGGTTAAGTAACTAGGACATCATAGCCTTTGCAAATATTAGACCTAGTATGGGAACCAGGGTCTTAGTTGCATTTGCAACCTGGCACTACTTAGTGCTTCCAAGTCTCTCAAGCAGGAATTGGCCCTTTTCCAACCTAGACCCAGCAGAGGGAAATTGTTAGCAGTTTTCTTGTGTCCTGCAAGTTGATGAAAATCAGTGAGTAAAGAGTGGGTCATGAATATTTTTTATTGAATGTATCATGTTCCTCGGAAACTTAGTCCAGGTTGTACGCTTGATTTATAGACTCACATTTACATGGCCATGCCACAGGCCCACTGTATTCTCAAAATCCATTTGCAAAGATGAATGAAAAGTCTGAGGGACTAATTTCCACGTCTGGGAATATGTTCTGAAGCATTACTATAAACAAGATAAACGTATACAATTATTTAGAATTATAAATATTTGTGTGATGAATGCAAAGTAATAAAATACAATGAAATACCTTAGTTTCCCACAAATATACTTAGGATGTAAAGTAAATTGAATAAAAATGGTTCAGTATATAATACTCCAGCTTGTATAAAATAGTCTGTAATATTACATTAATAATGATTGTGCTAGTTACATATTTTGCAGAAATATTTCTCTAATTTCTAAGTTTTAGTGGTCATAGTGTTTCATATAAAATTATAAATAAATCAGGGTAAGGCACAAGAAAACAAGAAAAAAAAGTTACCTGTTGCTTAATAAACTACTGGTTATTTTCAGTTGATAATTCACCAATTGGATGAGGACAACCAATTAAGAAGCCCATTGTGAATGGTCAGTTTTTATACATCTGAGTCTGAATTAACACAGAAACAGACTTTAGCTTCATGTTTATTCGTAATCACATCTAATCTTCATCTGAATGGATTTTCAACAACAAATTCAACTGGTGAATTCAGGGAAAAACTACATAAACAAGAAAATAAAATCAAGAGAAATACACCATAAAATGGAGTTTTAAGTAAACATACTTTACACTTATTCTGTGAAGTGAGTTCATTATTCCTGGATTTGATTCTGATTCAGCAAAACAATTTGATACTGGGATGGCAAATGGACATTGGATTAAGTACCTTAAATACACACATACATATAAACATGCATGCACAGCAGGCACACCTTTTAAAATAGTCCTGAAAGACATTTAGATATCAATAATTGCAGATTAAATTGGGCCTTATAGACTTCATCAAAGAGAATGAAGCTTTTAGGCAGCATAATCTTTGGAAAATGTCCAATGGGGTCATTTGAAATAAATATAATGCAATATTCAAAATTTCATTTCTTTTTCAATATATGTAATTATATATTTGAGCATCACAATTGGAAGTGATAGATCACTGTGCTGTATAAGATGGCATAACAGGCTCATATCAAGATAGTCAAAGGCACAATAAAAACAAAAGCTCAAAAACTGTATCTGTTTCTTATTAGACATCCAAATTATAAATATATACAAATTGAATTGTAGGATGACCCTGATAATCTCTCAAGTAAGGACATGCTTTCTTCAGACATCTACTTTTTGGGGGTGTGGTAATTGTCATACTCTGTAATACTCTATCTCTGAACACAGCATTAAGTATCTCATTAATAGAGGAACTGTGATTAGAATATTAGCCCTCTCAGGAAGAGTCTTACAATTGTATTCAAAAAACAGAACTGTCTTCCTTCATCATTCCCTGATGCTTTCCCTGTATTCCAGTGATGCAGGGTTGACACTTGAGAGGGAACTGCAAAGGTGAATAAGAGTATCTCTGCCCTGAAGGACTTGGCAAGATAGTCTTGTCTTCTGACAGACAAGTGAGAGCAATAGATCAGTTAGGCATTGAAATCACAAAGCACTGCTACTACATGAGTGTAGAGAGGCACTCGACCCAAATCTAACGGAGTCAAAAAAAAGTTTCATAGGAGAGGAGGCATCTGCACTGAGAGTTTAAAGACAGCTTGACACTGTGAAGGAGAAGGGTAATACTGAGTGAGTGGATTTCTGGCTGTAAAGAAACCCACACAAGTCGGGCATCGTGGTGCTCTTCTGTAGTCCCAGTCTTGGGAAACTGAGGCAGGAGAATTGCAGCAAGTTTAACGACAGACTGGATTACATAAGGAATTCGAGGCCAGCCTGACTACATAGCAGAATCATGTCTCAAAAAAAAAAAAAGACCCAAAGAAGGAAACCTCCAAAAAATATGAGAGAATACTACCCACACTGCTAATAATTTAGTATCAGTAGAAAGTAATGAGCTTGTGGCAATGATACATAAGTTCTAGATGCTAAGATTTGTAATACCCAAGAGATTAAATTTCTTCCTGTTTTACTTTGTCTCTTGTCATGGCACTTTTCCATAACTGAAACCTAAATAGTCGCTCTTATTTTATGGGACCCCTCCCGCACTACTGCCCATTCTGCTCTATGCTTTCATACTGGGTACCAGGTTCAGGTGTTCGAAGGAAGAGCTAGAAATAAGGAGGAAGTGAACGGTGGAGTGTTGTACTGACAGCATAGACTAGGTTTAAGGCCATAGAATAATTTAGAACCAGTAAAATAATAAGGGGACTAGGCAGATACAAGGCTGAATCACATTCGTCAGTGTCTCTCTGAATAAGAAATAATAACTGTAAGAGGCTGTACCAATGTTAGACACAAAGGGACCCCCTGTCTGATAGATGTCTTTATATTAACTGAAGAAGTATTGATTTGGTATTGGGTACTGTACTAGGGAGACAGCCTGAGAGAAATGTTTTTGATATACTGTGTATTGGGAAGAATGAGGAAGTACCATCGCTTGGAGCATGATAGCAATATTAACAAGTTCATTGTGGCTGCAGTAAAAAGAAGAGGGAAGGGCAGGATGCATGGAAAGAATGGAAGAATCTAGACTATAAAAATTCTTAGTTTCTCATGATTTTGGTTATCATCTTAAAGTAAAGGAGAAGATACATGGATATTTTTAAAACAGGTAACTGTGGACGATAAATAAAGAGGCATAAAATTCAAACAGGGCTAATACTTGTACAAGTGATAGAAACAAAATGAGAAAATACTGATCTAAGGCAGGGGCTCTGTTACTTCAGGTACTGACCACTTCTCATATGCACGTTCCAAGGAGATCGTTTCATGTACTGCAAAATCCACACAGTTTAAGTGTTCAGCAACTTGAGTTTTGACAACTGATCTTGTGAAGATCTATTTCTGAGTTCATTATTCTCTTCTGTTATTCTAATTGTATCTCCTTAAATATTTGATTATTTTGAATTTAAGGTACATTTTGCATTGAATCGGTATAGTCTTCTAACTTGGCTCTTTGTAGATTTTCTTTAAAAGAAAATTTTGTGGTTAAAACACTGAACATGAGATCTACCACTTAATCACTTTTTAAAGTACACAGTATGTACAGCCTTGGCAAACACTATTCCACTTTTTGATTCTATTAATTCAACTATTCAATCATGCCACATTTTTGTGTTGCATTTTGTGGTAAAACTGACTTATTAGCAAGGTTTCCCCTTTTGTTTCATGCTTCAGAATTTCCTTCCTTCTTAAAGGCTAAAGTGTAATCAATTACATGTAAATTACATTATTTTTATTCTTGCCTTCTCATGAATATTGAGTTTGTTTCCATACTTTTGATGTGGCGAACATGCCACAGTGAACATGTGCTTGTTAATGTCTCTTTGAGGTCCTGCGATCTTTTTCTTTGGATACATACACAGAATGAGAGCTGAATGATACCAACACTCACATGAATGGAGAGCTGTTGCTTCCTGGTTTGGCTCCAGTCAAGACTCCAGCTGTGGCTGACTCCAAAGCCTCATAGAACTCTGTTCAGAAGAACCAGCAGATCAGCCTCATACTTCTGACCCAAAGAAACCATGAGCAAATAGATACTTTTTTATGCCACTAACCTTGTGGTACTTTGTTAGGCTACATAGAAAATTTACACATTTGCTTAACGCACTTAATATTTTAGCTATATTTTTATCAGTTCCTTGATATATTCCATGTGGATTTCTCTCCACTGTGAAGTATTATTCTGAAATCCACCTGCCATTAATTTTGTGATCTTGTCTTATTGAATAGGCCAAGGTAGAAAGTGATGGTGTTAGTTGTTGGTTCTTTGTTATTGTTACTGTTACTATTTTGTAAATGCATTTTTGCAGATAAAGTTGATATATATTTTCATATATTGATAGTTTGCTACATTTGTCATGTACATGTATTGAATTTTGCCAAAAGGTGCTTTTCACTTATAGTTATTGTATTAAGATGATCGTGATTTTTCTTTTTAGTCTTTTAATATGACTAGTAAGATTGTCTTGCAAATATTAGTCTGGTCTTATACACATCAAGTTGATCTTACTGAATTACAATGAATGTTTTCTCTAATATTTATATTGGTGGGTTTCAATGACTAAGATTTGATTAGGATTTTACTTCCATGTTTATAAGATACATTACTCTATAAATTTCTTATAGAAACTGCAGTCTTTATATAAACATGCATCTCTAATTTTCATATATACATTCTCTTGATATCAGGATATTGCTAGTCTTATTAAATGTAGTCAGAAATGACATAATATATTTTGTATTATGCAAATGTTTGTTGAAGATCAGCATTTCTCTTGTACTACCTTAACAAAAGTGTTCAGATCCATGAACATGGAAATCCACTGCATTTATTTAGATCTTTAATTTTGTTTAGCAATGATAATACATAATTTCTTATACCAGTACCTTTAGTTCTTTATATTATGCCTATTTTTCATGATAGTATATTTCTGGTGATTTTTTAAAAATTTTCTAAACTGCTTGTATTTAGATGCTCCACTAACGCCTTATTCCCTCAGAGGTGGGGTTTTTAGAGGTTGCTGGATCTAGGATGTGTGATACTGGGACTAAGGGAGTGTGATAACTAAATTGGTTTATCATAGTGCTGGGTGTGGATATCAGGAAGCCCTCCCCTGGGTATGGGTGGCACTGCCCAACAGGCTCATAGCCTGGGTGAGATTAAAGGGAAGGGGTGGCTTGCTGCCTGCTGTCTCACTGCTCTGCCTGCCTTGCCATGAACTGTTTCTCCTCTGCTAGGCCACCCTGCTTGGAGCCAGCTGACTATGGATGGACACCTCTGCAACTGTGAGTTAAAGTTAACCTTTTGACCTTTAACTTGTGGGTGTGGAGTATTTTGTCCCAGTGGTAAGAAAGTAACTACGACACAAGTTTAATTTTTAGCTTCTTCATTGCTGGGATACAGAAATATAATTAAATACTGTATTTGCTTTAAGTTCTGCAGCTGTGCCACCTGCATAAATAATAGTTATAATCATTTCTAAATGTCTTCATTACAATTTTTATTTTATAAATATGTCATTTGTGAATAAAGACAGTTTTATTTCTTCTTTTCCAGTGCAAATTTTACATATATTTTTCTTGTCTTACTCCCTTGAGTAGACTCTCCATTAAAATGTTGGATACGGATGGTGATAGTGGATATCTTACTTTGGTTTTGTTTTTGCTGTTGTTTGGTTTTGTTGTGGTTTTTGCTTGTGTTTGGCAAAGGATCTCGCTATGTGTGCCAGACTGACCTTGAACTCGCTATGTAGAGAGCAGGTTGGATTCAAACCCACAACAATTCTCTTGCCTTAGACTCCTGATTGCTGGGATTTCATGCTGTGATACCACTCCCAGCCATGGATGTTCTGCTTTTGATCAATGGATAAATCTAGCATTTCATTATTAAAGATTATGTAAACAATTTTCCATTACTATTTTAATATAAATGCAGTCTAATATATAAATATACGAAATTCTTAATAAGGAGCTAATAAAATAAAATTTCATTAATAAAATTATCAATAACTTTGTTAATAAAATTATTAATAAAATTATTGCTTGCTAATAAATATTTTGATAATAAAATTATTTACAAATTATTGATATAATTGTTAATGCAATTGTTAAAAAGTTAATAATTTTTGCTATGCAAATACAGCAAATTTTAGCACTCAGGAGACTGAGGTAAGAGGAATGTTGTGAGTTTGAGGCCGGCTTGGGCTACAACGCGAGCACAAGGTCGGCCTGAGCTACACAGTGTGACCCTGCCTCCAAAAACCAGGGCCAGGAGTTTGGCTCAGTGGCTTACGCGCCTGTCTGACAGGTGCGAGGATGTGAGTTGAATCCCCGGTGCCAAAAAAAAAAAAAAAATAGCAAATTTTCTCTAATTATATTCATAAATTCCACAGCTGACAATGATGTTACTTGGTAACCCCTTACCCTAGTATTTAATATGGATGTTCAATGAATTGTTGGTGATGCCACCCTATCGTCATCACCACTATTTTTGACAAACTGGATATGAATTAAGGACAACTGTGCCTGACTTCAGAGAGTCACTGCTCTAGACTCTATCAAATAAATATACTTATTCTTCATCCTCATGTAATCAGATAATAGTGATTGCTCCTGGTACCGAAACTCCAAGTGTTGAACTCAAGAGAGAGGAGTGATGTGACTAACTGGTTTTGTGTGTGATTGATAGGGGGTGCAGTGAAGATTATGATGCACCTGCTGGTTTCCTTCCAATGCAGTGATATGAGTATGTAAATTCTTACAGTACAGAAACTCATGTGACTTCAACAATGGCATGTCCATTCCCATAATTCATGCACAGAAGGTTGATCTACTATTTGCATTCCTATGTTTGGCCACAGGCTTCAGACACATGGAGTTTCATTGAGGACAGTAGTGGTGATGATGGCGTGGAAACCCATCTCAGCTTTGGAAAAAAGACTCCTGTATCAGTGATCTATGAATCAGCTTATAGTTCTCTTTCCTTAAGTTATGGTAGCCTAAATCTGATTATTTTAACTGGATGGAAGCCTAAGTAAGTTCAACTTTACAGAATATTATTGGTTTCTGTGGTTGAAGAAGAGGCAGGAATGTGTGCGTGTGTTTTTGCTGTAGGAATCATGTCCGATAGCAAGTCTCACTTTGTGTTGATGCCCTTTTGTTTTATATACAAACTCATTTCTTACAATCAACATCAAATGACTGTTTTCCCTCCTTTTTCTTTCCTTCTTTTCCTACTTTCTTCCCTTTCTTCTACCCTTCCTTCCTTCTCCTTCTTTCCTGCATTCTCCCTCAGTCTGTGTCATTGTTGTTCATTTACTCTCTCACTGACCATGAAATCATTTACATGTCTTCTTGCTTTCCAGTCTTTCCAGTTCTGTATTTCTTTAGCTCTGTATGCCTTTTTTGCTTATTGTAGAAAACAATTCATATATTGTGACAGAAGGAAACAATATGTAAATTTCCCTCTATAATTCATCGTGCCTCGAAGTTCCTAATTTGATTTCTTCATATTGATTCAAGTAGTGCTAGTAACCAAACCATTCTATTATAATAAGACACTGTACATGAAAATTCTGCATGAAGTCATCATAAATGAAAGGGTGAATAGCAAAGCTGGAAAAAATAGCATCTCATTAAAACGCCCATCAGTTACAATATCATTGTTATAAGTTGACAGAAGGGGAAAAAAGACCTATAGATTAATACGCTGTCAAACTGAGACTTTGTGCCACTCCTGTCCTCTCCACTCTGCTCATTTACTTTCTCTGTCACTGAGAGTCAATTCACTTCCCCAGGAGACTACCATGTGAAGATCTCTCATTATTTCCATAGCAAAACCACACACACACACACACACACACACACACACACAGCTTGATTAAAATTGTGAGGTCATATTGAATTTAATCTGAAAATTTGGGTACTTTATTAATGAAAACTATTGACTTACCTTTTGATCTCCAGCACCACATACACTACTACCAGGAAGCTGGATATGAATTAGCAGATTGAAATGTCTTTTCAACATATATGTAAGTGTATTTATTTATGTGTACACACTTCCACTTATCACTGAGAGAGTTTTAGTGGAAAATAAAGCCGATTTTTATTAAAGATGAAGGCATGCTCTTTAACTCAATTTGACCTCTGTAGAGTAAGTTCTTGGTCTTGGTGTTTGATCTTTTCAGTATCCCTCAGGCCAGGTAGCATAACCTATACTTTTACTGAGAAAAAAACGCTCAGATTCCCCTGCTACTTCATCTAGACTGAAATATTGATTTTCAAACAAAGAGTGAGAAGAGATGCACAGCTCTACCAGGTGAAAGGGAGTTCCAGTGAGGATTGGCGGATTATATAGCCTTCCAGACACTCAGACTAAAAAAAGAGGTAAATAATTACCATTTCCTATAAACTAACTGAACAGTTTTTGGAAGGAGAAGTGCCCAGTTGTGTCAGATGCTTTGTCTGAGGGGGGAACTTCCGTCTTGGCCTTACTGAATTATGAGATTTTTCTTTCTTTGGATTAAGTCACCTACAGAATGACTTGAGCAGCCATCTTCTTGATAATCACTATTGTGCACATCACAATTTTAATGGACTTATGAATATAATCTATTTTAACTTTCCATGATTTTTAGGCTTGTTAACATGTGTATTTTTTATCTAAATTCATTCTATTTCTTTCTCCATGTACTGATAGGCAAACTCTGCTCATGAAAGAGTTTATTAAATTAGAAATTAGTGAAATCATTTTTAATTTGTAATTTGGAATATTTGGAATATTTTACCCTATAATAGTTATCCATGTAATGAATTTATGAATTACATTATCAGATATCTACAATAAAATTGATATTTTTGCTCAGTGAATTACTTGATTTGACTTTATAAATATCTTTTTTGTAGAGTTTATCCCTTAATTAGAAAATCCAAATAGATAAAGATGACTGATAGAATACAGGTAATATTTCAGTAGAACTATGGGTGCAGTTTATGCTTCTGCAGTGCTCATATATGAATTTATTGACCCCTTCATTACACAAGTTCTGAGACCCTCCTGAGTGAGAGACCCTGTTCTAGCCCCAAGGTCATGGTGGTGCGAAACCAGAGGTCTGATGGTAGAGGCAGACTCATCAACATGTAGGCTGAAAGAACTGTGGAGGTATAACAAATGGATGGCCTGGCAAACAGAAAATTCTACCCAATGCCAGAAGAGCTTTCAAAGAAGAGTCTTATGAAACTGGGTTTTAGAGGGACCAGTGAGTAGCATTTAGGGGAGAGAGCTTGAGAAACATACTGGCAGGAGGACCAGCATTTTTGAAAGCACAGCAACACCTGGACTGATTCCAGGGCCATCAGTAGCCAGAGGGTATAAAAACTGGAAAGTTAGGATCAAATTAAAAGATATTGTTTAAGGTTTTCAGAAGAGTTTGCACTTCTTCAATGTTCACTAGTCAAGTTCTTCAGGTTTATTATCTCAACTGCATCGACTGCTTCTGTGCAAATGTGTGAAAAGTTGGCATCATTTTCTCAACATGACAGTGGAAAGTATTTCTCTTTCTTTTGATAGTAACTGATAAGTAAAATTACCTGAAAGTGCTAAGTATGATTTACTACTGTAGCTGCTCATGAAAGTTAGTGACATCTCAATTTTCTCCCTTAAGCATGAGGTTAATATCGTCAGATTTGTATTTTTATAATTTTACTGGGAATCAAAGGATTAGAGTGCCAAACCAAATAAGAAGAATTAGAATATGAAACCAAAGCTGTGAAAATAATATGGGAAAGAACAAGTGATTGGGTGAGTATTTCAAAATAATAATAATAATAATAATAGCAACAGTAGCAACTACAGCAATCACAGCCATTACTGAATAATAGCCTCATAAACTGTTCTGTACACTTGTATCAGGTACCTCATTAACTTTTACAGCAACATATGTGAGATAATATCACTGTGTCTTTAATGAGAAGCAAAGTTTAAAATACAAAAAGCTAAGGAAAAATGCAAGGTAAGTGCTCAAAAGAAAGCTAGGAATAAAATCCTTATTGTGCTAATTGCAGTGTCACTGCTTGTACTACTATACTAAGCAATGAATTTTTAATCTGTGATTAGTTATAGAGGTACCTACTAATTGCTATATGCAAATTAAAGTAAATTTTCTCCTTATTCTCCTTTTTCTCATCTTTTGTTCCATATCCTCCTTTTCCTTGATAAATACCCTGCCACACTAGAAATTTTCAAAATGATAATCAAATGGGGATTTTGTTAACAAATAATTAATTTTCATTCATTGCTTATATTAGCCAAGCTAGAACAGTTGGTTGTTAATTCAGCACAAAATTACAAGGTCCCTTGAAGGTGTCAGTCAGTCTCTTAAAAACAAGAAGCCTGAGTTAATGTTTTACATGCATAAGATGTAGATTTTAAATAGAAATTTAAATGAACTTTATTAAGCTGCAGAGAAAGAAAGCACAATTTAATCACTTCACTTTCAGAACATCTAGAAGAAAATTGAAAAATTCACAAACTTTTTTTCTAAGTTTCCAAACATGCATCTATTTAGAAATGTCTGTTTGATGTAAAACAACAAGTAGAGTATCATAGGAATTTTGAAATCTAGCTGAAAAATGTGTAAGTTTATGAACACATATTCAGACACACATATCACACTTAGAAGCAAACAGGGAAGTGTTGCGTGAGTATTTATAGCATCCGTTGCCACATCCATTCACATGCACACACACACACACACACACACACACACACTTAAAAGTGGGAAAGTGACTATCTAATGAGTGGAGGAGATACAGCTCGGTGGAACAGAGCCTCCCTGGCAAGTGCAAGGTACTGAGTTTGATTTCCAGTTCAAAAAAGAAAACAAGAAAAGAAAAACAGAAATCCTCTAATGATATTAAGAAACCTCACAGAAAGACTTAATGAGAAGCTGATTACAATCATGACTGCTCAATCTACTTACTATTTGGTCATCCTCTTTGTCAACTTCTGTGTATCATGACCAGGTGACAACCAGCCAGTTTTCGACTGTAGGTCCAAAAGTGTAGGTTTTAATGTCAGGAAAACATGAGCTCGAATCCGGGCTCCATTATGTACTTTCCATGTAACTTTGAGCAGATTATTTAAATTTATTCCGCATGATTTTTTTTCCTCCAAAAATTGTCTTCCTTACTATGGCATACATTGATTTTGGCATATAAAAAAAAGAAGCACTGAATAAGTGACACTATTACTGTTATTATTGTTGTTAACTTAAAAGATTTCTCTCCAGTTAGACTGTGTTCCCTTGATTTGCTTTCCCAACATCAGGTGTGTGGTGTACTATGCTATAGGAACTTCGATAGATTATTGATACAGGGAGGGTGGGAGTATGTAATTGTGGAGCTGATGTTCCTTTTCTCTTCCCTCACCTCTAGTAATTCTCAGAGTGTGCACGCAGACTCGGCTACATCTCCTGAAAGTTTGTTAGAAATGGAAAGCATGGTCCTTCCCCAGGAAACACAGTCTCTGGAATCAGAGTTTACGGGAGAATTGTGCACTTCTGGTGATTTTTACCCACATTTAACTTGCTCTGTTCTACCCTTTGTACTCTTTACCATCACAGTATGTTTTTTCCTAGTCATGTAAAACCTTTTTGGTCCAACCATTTCTGCTCAGGGAATTTGATTTCCAAGTCAAATCATATCTGAAACAACAGCCCCACCCCTACTGGTGGATCCACTTGAGCCTCGGGTTCTTTAATCAGAGTACCTAACCCTAAATATTGATACTATTTCCATTTTGCAAACAAGAAAAGTGAGGTCTAAATGACTTTCTCAGGCATCTAATATATCAACGATGAGACCACAATTTCTTCGTGTGCATTGTAATATCAGGGTTTATCATTTTAAGTGCCACACTTAAGCACCTCAAAAGAAAATTTTCTGTGTGCTTATCTCTTGTTTAACTCATGGGGTTACACAGTGAGTGGCATCAGCAAATAGCTCAGAAGAAAGGAATTCAACTCCAGCTGTCCTTAATACCTTAGCATTAAAAAATGAAAGCGGAATGAATTCTCTGTGGCATCTAATCTTATTTAACAAGCTTGGAGTTTAGATATAGATTTAGCCTACGTTCCTAGCAAATAATAAGGAATGTGCATCTTCTTAGCCTTTCCAGCATTCTTGCCATAAACTGAAAGTTGTAGGTACTCAAAAATTTGAGTATGTAGACTTAACTGCAATTCACAGTTTCTTTGACACTTGGTGCCACCCAACGCAATAAATGACAGTTTTGCTAGTTGTTTTGTTAATTTGGCTATTATTACTGGTATTTCATTTTAATGTAATCTTATATAAATCTTTAATGTAATCTTGACCAAATCTACAGTTTGGTCATTTTATGAATATTGAAACAGTCAATCACAAGGTCTTATGATTTCCCAAAAGTATCTTCAGCTGATGCAAGAAGAGAAATTCTCTTTAGGAAGCTTACTTAACTCCAGTGTGCATTTCTTTTTCAATAATGAATAAACAATAGCCATCAGTTATTTATAAGAAAGATACTTAAATTATAATTATAACGATAATTTGTACCCTGTCTTTATTTAGACAATCATGTTATTTTGCGAGATGGAACCACTAGTTCAGCCTACAGAATTTATGATCAATGACAATTTTATAAATAAAGGATAAATGGACAAACATATGTCAAAGGGTAGATTCCCTCACAAAATGGAAAGCTGGTGTAGACTCGTGAATTCTGTATGTGACCACAGGAACAATGTAGATTCATATTCCTTAGAAGTTAGATTTTTTTCTTTGGTTGTTTACTAGCTACCTGATTCCAGATCACCAACAATCTACTCCCAAAATAGGCTTTTTAGTTACTATTTGCCTTTCCTCCATGGTCAAAGAGTCTTTAAACGCCACTGATTTTTCTACCACCTTTTCTTTACTGTCACATCGCAGCTTCTGCTTTCAAAGGGAAAAGGAGGAAAGAAGGAAGGGAAAAGGAAAAAGACATAAATCTGTATATACGTATATGTAAGATAACTAAAATATCTATACTGCTGAATGTATTAGTTATTGAGAATGATCGGTTAATACTCATATGATTAGATCAATTTTACATGTCTATATGTGTTAATGTAAACAACTGTGTCGAAGGTAACAATACACAATATTGCAATCATTGTCAAGTTCCTATCATCTTGTTTTGTAAACCTATAATGTTACTGTTGTGCATTTGCTGTTGTCGTTTGTTTGTCTCTTTTGCTTTCATCTGTCTTGTATGTGTTTTTTTTCTCTTAAAAAAGAAAAAACTGAACTTTCCTTTGGTTACTTCTTTCTCATCCCAACCACTGACCTCCAGACACACCATGAGAATTCCACTTTCATCTTGTCATCATTTTAGTGTCCTTCCTTTATTTCAGATCTACCACATAGTGAGAAGCTGTGCTGGACATGTGCTTGTAATGATGACATAAAAATTCTGAGGATTTGCACCTGGGCTTGATTGAATTCCCAGTATACTACAGAGTAAAGATCTTTCCAGTATCCAGAAATTTGATAATTAAATTTCAAAGTCAGGATTTAGAAATTCCATGTTCAAACTTTAAAGAAAGTGTCATGTCCTTTCCTGGAGCTTCTGCAGTTCGGTCACTGCTCCCTTCTGATTTCTAATATGGTACCTAAAATAAAAAGTAAATGATTATACAATGAATGTAAACATCAATTACTACATACATGTACTAATAAAATAAAATTAGCAAAAAACCACAGTCTTGTGCAGATGAAAGTCCCTTGGATTCCCAGTCTCCTAAATAAATAAAATAAATCTCTGTTCTTTACCAAAAGCAAATAGTTAAACATCATCCTGTCTTATCTGCAACATTAATCTGAAGTTGTAATCTATTCTGTCTACATCAATCACAGTATGACTTAGTTTTGGTTCTCCAGTGAACTCATTTGAGGAGAAAGAATATATTAGACATATTTTTAACATATCCTACAAGCAGACGTTTCTCAAACTTATTTTTATAAATGTGTGTGTCCTGTCACCATGAAAAGAACTTTAGAAATTTAGGTAGCTCAACACTGTCAATGGAGTTTTATCACCACGCAGGTCTGAGCCACTCTTGCCTGCCTGAGAGCAGCACTTTCTTCCTGTCGCATTGCGTTCTCAGCGGGCTCTTACTTTCACCTTCTTGCTGCATCCAGCCATCTCCAGATTCTTAATCTGACCTACTAGAAGTGACTTGATGAATGCAATCAATTCATTGGCCACCTCAATGCAGGAACGGGCCCAGCCAGGAGCCATACTCTGGAGGTGCATCAAGGCTATCCGTGTGGTCCAGAAGCTCTGAGCTCCTCCCAGCTAGGCATGAGGCCCCAACAGCACCACACCCCAGGGGGTGTGTCTCTGCTAGCTGCCTGGGTTCCAGAGGTTCTGAACTCCACTGAGCCAGGCACAAGGCTGCAGAGACACACTCAAGGAGTGCATCGCTGCGAACTGCATGGAAGATCCGAGCTCTGCCCAGCATCCCACTGCAACCCAACTTAATCCATCAGGCGAAAACCTGACCAGACTCACAGGTCACAGAGAACAAGATTACAGTGCCATAGTTTGGGGCTGTGACCCAACTAGTCACAGGGATATTGGAGGATCGAGGCTCTGCCCAACACAGCATTCCAGTGCAATCCATCAGGAGGGTGCCTGGCTAGCCAAATGGGTTGCAGAGGAAAATGACAAAACAAAAGAGCAAAATGTAGTCTCAGTCCTCCAGCCGACCAAGAACAAACCAAGGAGACATTGAAATGGAAGGTGCCAGAAACTGCACAACTGAACTTTCTGAAATGATATCAAGTGATGTAAAGAAACAATTCCATGAAGCTATAGAGGAAATCAGATCAGAAATAATCTCCCAGGTAAAAAAAAAAAAAAAAGAAAAAGAAAAGAAATGACAAACATTATGAAAGAAATGTTGAGTGTATCTAAAGAAGATCTAGATAAAAAAAAATTAGAGGAACATAAGACAATGATGGAAACCTTGAATGAACAATATAAAATAGAATTAGAATGCATGAAACAGATTCAAAGGATATTCAGGAGATTAAAAATTCCATTGAAAGCTGGAAAAACCTCTTGAATGAAGCTGAAGATAGACTCTCAGACCCTGAAGATAGGATGGAAGCTTATGATCATGAAAGCAAATATCTCTTAAAAATATCAAGGAACCAGGAAACAACAATTCAACAGCTGTAAGATGATGCAAAAAGAAAAAATATAATAATGATAAGTGTCAACGAAAAAGCAGGGGTCATCACAAATGACATACAAAGACTATTTACAGAAAAAATAGCAGAAAATTTTCCCAATATGGGAAAAGAATCTGATATACATATAAGCAAGGCATATAGAATCTTATTTAGCCTTAACCAAAATAAATCTTCACCCAGGAATATAATAATTAGGATATCAGAAATTCAACACAGGTACAGAATACTAAAAGCTGTCAGAGAAAAGAAACAGATCACTTCTGAAGTAAAGCCTATCAGAATCACAACAGATTTCTCAACAAAAACCTTCAAGTCAAGAAGAGCTTGGAGTGAAGTAGTTCAAGTCCTGAAATAAAACAACTTACAACCCAGGTTGATGTACACTGCAAACCTATCTTTGAAAACTGATGGAGAAATAAGATACTTTCATGACAAAGAACAACTGAAGAAACTCATGACCACAAAGCCAACGCTACAAGGAGTACTGAGAGATACTCTTGAAAGAGATAAAGATAAAAACAATTCCAAGAACATCAGCAGAAGGAAACCACTAAACCAGGCAAACAATTACACAGAAAAAGTAAAAAACCAACAACAGAAGGATAACATGACAGGGATAAGTAGGTCCAGACTAGTTATGTCCATCAAAGTAAATGATCTTGACTCACAAATAAAAAGAAACAGACTGGATTAAGAAACAAAAATCCAACAACATGCTGTGCACAAAAAACACATTTAACTCAAAAGGAAAATTGTAGACTGAAAATCAAAGGTTGGAAAACAATACTGCATGCAATAGGAACCCAGAAAAAAGGGTTAGTTTTTCTATTTGAAGGTAATGTAAACTTCACACCAACAATGATCAAAGGAGATAAAGAGGTCCCTACACACTTGTTAGGGGAAAACATGATAAGGAAGAGAATACAATCATAAATATATATGCACCGAATATGGGAGCACCCAACTATGTAAGGCAAATCTTAACAGACATGAAAAATCAAGTAAGCAATAATACAGTTATAATGGGGGACCTTAACAACCCATTGTCACAAAGAGACAGATCAACCAAATAAAAACTAAGGAAAGAAATAAAAGAATTGAATAAAACTTGTGAACAAATGGACCTAGTAGAGGTGTACAAAGTGTTCCACCAACATCAGAAAACACATTCTTCTCTTCTGCACATGGGTCATTCTCAAAAATACACCCTATACTAGCCCAAAGAACATGCTTAAGTAAATGCAAAAGAACAGAAACAATACCATGAATATTATCTGACCATAGCACAATAAATTTGGAAATTAATAAATAAAACCCCACAAGAACCCCATAAACACACAGAAACTAAATAACACTCTCCTAAAAAACCAATGGTCACAGAAGACATTAAACAGTATCAACAATCAAATGAAAATGCAAATACAACTTGCCAGAACCTGTGGGACACAATGAAAGAGTCCTCAGAGGGAAATTTACAGTGGTAAACTCCCACATCAGGAAAATGGAATGAACACAAATAAACAACCTAATTTTGCATCCAAAACTTCTAGAAAAAGAAAAGCAAGTTGAGCCCAAGGTTCAAAGAAGGGAAGAAATTATAAAATCAGAGTAGAAATTGATGCAATTGAAACTAAGAAAAAATACAAAGAATTAATGAATCGAAAGCTGCTTCTTTGAAAGAATAAATAAAATGGATAAATCCCTAGCCAATATCAAATACAGGAAAGAAAAACCTCAAATCCATGCAATAAGAAATGAACAGAGTGAAATTACTACAGACCCTGTGGAAATACAGAAGATCATCAATACCTACTTTGAAAACCTTTACTATAATAGGTTTGATAACACAGAAGAAGTGGGAAGGTTTCTTGAAACATATGAATTACCAAATCTGGATCAAGAAGATGTAAAACTGCTGAGTAACCCAATTACAGTTAATGAAATAAAAAATGTAATTAGAACTTTGCCACAAAGAAAAGCCCAGGTCCTGATGGATTCACTGCTGAATTCTATAAGAAATTTAGGGAAGACTTAATGCCAACACTCCTCAAACTCAAGGAAATTGAAAGGGAAGCAAGTCTCCCTAATTCATTCCTGGAAACAAGTATTACCCTAATGCCAAAACCAGAGAAAGACCCAACCAAAAAGGAAAATTGCAGGCCAGTCTCACTAATGAACCTTAATGCAAAAATCTTCAATAGAATACTGGCAAGTAGAATGCAACAAATCATCAAAGTTTTATACCATCATCAAGTGAAATTCATCCCAGGAATGCAGGGGTGGTTCAACATATGCAAATCAATAAATGTAACACACCATAGCAAAGAGCCAATGACAAGAGTCACATGATCATCTCAATAGATGCAGAAAAAGCTTTTGACAAAATTCAAAACTCATTCATAATAAAAACCCTACAGAAAATTGGAATAGATTATCTTTACTTCAATCTGATAAAAGCCATATAACATCTTACTAAATGGACAAAAACTGAAAACTTTCAACCTAAAATCAGAAACAAGACAAGGATGTCCATTATCACCACTGCTATTCAACATCATTCTGGAAACATTAGCAGAGTAATTAGACAAGAGAGAGAAATAAAAGGAATAAGAATAAGAAAGGAAAAAGTTAAATTATCATTATTCACAGATGATATGATACTCTATATAGAAGATCCTCAAAATTCCATTAATAGACTTCTAGATGTAATAACTAAATTCAGTAATGTAGCTGGATACAAAGTTAACACTAAAAAATCAATAGCATTCCCGTACACAAACAACAAATTCTTTAAGAGAGAAATAATAGAAACTACACCCTTCACTATAGCATTCAAAAGAATGAAACACTTAGGAATCAATCTAACAAAGGAAGTAAAACATCTGTACACTGAAAATTACATTACTCTTAAAAAGGAAATTGAAGAGGATTTCAGAAAATGGAAAGACAGACCCTATTCATGGATAGGAAGAATGAACATTGTAAAAGTGGCCATTCTCCCAAAATTCTTATACAAATTTAATGCAGTTTCAATCATAGCACACCTAGAGAAATCATTCCTAAAATTTATTTGGAACCAGAAGAGACAAACAATAGCAAAGGCAATTCTGGGCACCAAAGGCAAGGCAGGAGGCATCACAATCCCTGACTTGATATTATACTACAAACTACTGTGATAAAATCAACATGATACCAGTATAAAAACAGACCTGAAGATCAATGGGATAGGTTAGAAAATACAGCCACAACTACAAACACAGTCAACCATCTCATCTTCAACAAAGGGGCCAAACATATTCACTGGAAGAAGGGTAGCCTTTTTAATAAGTGGCGCTGGAAAAACTGGCTTTCCATATGCTGAAAACTAAAACTAGACACATGTCTATCACTATGCACTAAACTAAAGTCAAAATGGATCAGTAAGCTAAATATTAAGACAGAGACACTAATCTGCTGGAAGACAAAGTAAGTATAAATCTTGATGACAGGGGTAGGCAGAGAATTCATGAACAAAAATCAAACTGCATGGGAAATACTTCCCAGAATCAACAACTGAGATCTCACCTTATTAAAAAGTTTTTGCATGTCAAAAGAAATTTCCAAGAGAGTAAAAAGAAAACCCACAAATTGGTAGAATTTTCTTTTTTGGGGGGGGGTACACTGGGAATCAAACTCAGGACTTCACGCTTGTCAGGCAGGCACTTATTCTGCTGAGCTATATCCCCAGTGAAATCCCATGAATTGGGAAAATACCTTAGCCAACCATCCTTCAGACAAAGAACTTCCATCTAGAACATATAAAGCACTAAAAAAAAAAAAAAAAAAAATCAGGTCCCCAAAATTCAAAGACCCAATCCAAAACTGGGAATCTGAGATGAATATACGCTTCTCACATGAAGAAATACAAACAGCAAATAAATATATGAAAAGAAATGTTCAACATCATTGGGTATTGGAGAAGTGCAAATTAAAACAACACTGTGATTCCATGTCACTCCTGAAAGAATGGCCAAGATCAAGAAATCAACCAATAACAAATGCTGGAGAGACTGTGGGGAAAAAGAAACTCTTCTCCACTTTTGGTGGAAGTGTAGGCTGGTGCAACCACTGTGGAAATTTGTGTGGGGATTTCTCAAAAAGCTAGGATTAGAGGTTCCATTTGACCCAGCTATCCTGCTTCTGGGCATTTTCCTAGATGAATTGAAAATATCATACAGTGATATATGTGCGCCCATGTTTATATCAGCACAATTTGTAACAGCCAAATCTTGGAAACAACCCAAGTGATCATTAACCAAGGAATGGATAAAAACGATGTGGTATTTTTATATAATAGCATATTACTCAGTTATAAAGAAAGATTGTATTGAAGCTTTTTTAAGTAAATGGATGTGACTTGATACCATACTCATAAGTGAAATAAATCAAACTCACATGTGTAAATACCACACTGCCTTCCTAGTGTAAGAAACTGAAAGAACAAATATGATCCTAAATCTATAATAAATATTGTGTAAGGGTAAGAAACTGCTCAAAGATGAAAAGTAACTGTGATGGGGAAAGGAGGAAAGAAGGAAGGGAAAAGGAAAAAGACATACATTTGTATATATATGCACATATACATAAGATAACTAAAATGAGTATACTACTAATTTTATTAGTTCTTGGAAAAGAACAGCTAATACTCATATAATTAGATAAATTTCTCATGTCTGTATCTAGCAATGTAAGCAACCTCTTTGAAGGTAACAATAGCAATATAACAACCATTGTCAAATTCCTATCATCTTGTTTTGAAAACCTATACTGTTATTGTTTTGGGTTTGTTGTTGTTGTTTGTTTGTCTCTTTTGCCTTTTGTTTTTCTTTTCTGTATTTTTTTCTCTTAAATAAATAAAAAAAAATTTAAAAATAAATGCAGGAACGATTGGGAAATGGGTTTATTTAGAAAGAAAGCAACAAATTGGGCAAAGCACCCTTGTCACATTAGCAAGGTAACACTGCAGCACAGAAACTCCCTATGTCTGCACGATGGTAAACACTACAACTGGTTGCAAATGGACTTGGGTCTAACTCATGGATCCCTGGAAACCTGAGCATGGTAACTGATAATGTAAATCCTTGTCTTCCCAGAAAAGTAATTTCATGCTGCACATCACATGCTGCCATCATGAGATCTAAATCACACAGCCACGGTGCATAGCACAGTGCTGGTCTCGTCATAAAACACACTGGAAGGGATCGTGGTGATTATCTTCTGCTGTTCTTCACATTCAAGATGAAGCCCCGTACTTCACTAGTGCACATGCCGACTGTAGGATGTACGGTAATCCTACTCCAATATCATTCTTCGGTTAAATTATTGAAAGATATTTAATAACTCTGTGCTTTCTCCTTTTTCCAGATAATAACAATGAACAATATATCTAATTGTGCAAAACAAATGGAAAAAGAGCCAAAGTTCAAGAAGGGTGTTTTGCCCAATGTTGGTGCTCTCTTTTTAAATAAACCCATTTCCCAATCATTCCTGCATTAAGTGGGCAACTGTGCAAAACAAATGGGAGAAGAGTCTAAGTTCAAGAAGTTTTCTTTTTGTTTTAGTGGCTGTTATTACTATTCATAAATCTGTCGGCAATGGTGACTTTGTTGTTTTCACAGGCAGAGTCTCATGAATACAGTATCACCATACATATTAATTTTCTGATAATAAACCAATCAAGCTGCACTTCTCTCCCCTGCTGGTTTGATTGGCATGCCAATCATCACAACACAACACTTTCAGCAACCTGTTTGTCTTCTGACCAATTCACAGGTCCACTTGCTGTATGATGACAGTCAGCATGGAGAAATTAGGCTGAGTCAAGTGTCATTTTGCTTAATCCTAGTTCATTTATTTAAAATTCCAAATCCATGCAATACTATGCTGGGAAACTGTACTTTAGTAATGCAGAAAATGTTATCTTTTAAAGAAATTAAGGGTTGATCCAAGAATGTATAAAAGGTATCACTATACCTATATAAAAATGTTTAGAATCTTAAAATTACTTAGTGTAGCAGCATGGCTTAGAAAAGTTGGAAGACAGAAAAGACAATAATCTTCATTCCTTTCTTGCTTTGAAACTCTTGCCAAATCAATAAATATTACTATATAGATCAGCGTATTTAAAACAGAAGCATAAATTTTTATTTTATTCATTTAGCAACTATTTACTATGTATGATTTATTAGACTGATACAATCATGAGTAAGAGAGGAAGGAGTAGTAGAAAGAGAGGAAGGAGTAGCAGGAAGCGTCTGCCCCCTCCAAACGGCACATCTCACAGGAGCCTGTGTTAAGATCTCTGGGAGCCTTGTTAAAATGCTGAGGGCTGGGGGTGTGGCTGGGGGTTAGGGTATCTGTCTAAGCTCTGCTAGGACCTTGGTTCCATGCCTAGCACTACAAAGGAAATAAAAACCCTGGGAAATGAGGTTCCCACCCCCACAGCTTCAGATTGAGTTCTGTCCTGGAGCTAGAAATTTGTGTTTCTAAGAATTTCTCCAAGTGAGGGCCTCACATTCTGGAACAACACACTGAGAAATCATCACCAATTTCAGCCGGCCAGGAAGAAAGATTCTTCAGAGAGAGGTGCTAGATGTCTTTCTTTACCACTTGCTCCCTTTTCCATGTGCTCTTTGCACCAGGGAGCTGCCCCGCATCAAGCAGCTTCCCTGGTCTCAACCAGCAGGAATGTGGGCAGCAAGGAAAGGAAGGAGAAGAAAGACATCAGATGGCTCGTTTGTCTCCTGGCCCAGCCGATGCCAGCTGGCTCTGTCCACACGGTGAGGTGCTATCAACCTGGCAGTCAGGGCTTTCCTTCTGTGAATTTCCCACACCCGCACCCTCCTCAGGCCCTCCCAGGCCAAAGGAGCCTGAGGCCACCCTGCCACCAGCCCTGGGAGATGCACTAACTGTGACACCATTCTGGGACCCGTTCACCATTATAGTCAAGGTGTTAGATGCTCTCTCAGTCACTCGGCTTGAGCATATCATTGATTTCTTCTAGGAATGTGACGCATACAAGGCACAGAATGAGTTTCCTTAACTTCATTTCTGCTTCTTTTCATTAGCTTGACTGTGGTCAAGGCTAGAGGAGTTAGTTCTGCCCTCCAAAAAGAGAAGAAAAGGTATTTTTGGTGAATAACATTATTTCCACATGCACAAATTTTGCTATCTCCTAGAAACTTACATATATGAAAAACAATTTTCAGGTAAAGATATAGACACATAACATTTTTGAAAACTGTCCCAGGTTTTTTAAGAATACACAGTTGCATATTAAGGAGAAAACAGAGACTGTTTCATTCATAACTTTACAATGCAATGTCTATTGTTTCAGGTAATGTCACAATTTTTTGAGTCTCCAGTACAAGACATGGAATCCTGGCACCAGGCTACTTTACTATGTGTTCTAGTGTAGTTTTATCAAAGTATTACATTTAAAAATTTGTATTATTTCAAAATCTATTAAAAATAGGAATTTCGATGTTTCTTACTAAAATAATATGTAACTAGGTAAATGATATTATGGATATATTGTTTGTAAATAAATGTGTTCTAAAATAAGGAATTGAGTTCTAATAGGTCAGAAAACCATATTTATACAGAGGCACAACTTTTAATGCATTTGTGGTCATACATGCATGCATAGAAACCCCAAGGTCTGAACAAATGAACACACATAGTCAAAAATAATGTGGGTACATACCAGAGACCTAACTGAGATAGTGCACAGAAGCCACCAGACACTTCTAGCCCAGCGTATGTAGCAAAGGCAAATCTTCTCACAGGCACGTGCCGTTCTTATTAGCGCCCCTCATAACCTCCCTGGCCATGAAACACAACTGGGCTGAGTATGAAGAAATTTGCATAGTGAAAACAATAGGGAAAAGTCCCAGAGGCAGGGATAAGAATGATTTATATGTTCATTAAGTAACACATTTTCAATAATAACCTAAGATATTATTAATACTGCCTGGGGAAATAGCATATTTTCCTTCCTTTTATTATGTGGCGTTTTCTCAGAAATTAGGGCCTAACAAGGAAGTAAAATATTCATCTTTACATCTTCATTACAGTAAGAGAAAAGAACCATAACAAAAAGGTCACACACACACACACACACACACACACACACACACACACACTCATCCTGATGGGTAAAGGATATAAAGTAATACAGTCATATGTCATCAATGATATCAAATTTGCATGCTGTTTATAACACATTGAAACATATATTGGCTAATTTCTCACTCTTAACATCCTTGTGAGACAGGCATTTTTATGTTTAATTTTCTGCTGAAGAGCAACATGGAATTGAGGCTAATTAAATAGCCCAACATTGCAACGTTAGTAAAGTATGGCATTAGAATCAAGATTTAAATTCAAACATCTATTTTTATACCACAAGTGATTTCTCCCTATACACTCAGCTCTCAGTCTGAAACTTTGGCAATGATGAAAACAGATAGAAGTTGGTTTGAAGAAGCTGACTCCTCATCCCCTGATATCTTCCATGGGATTTTGACATGATTTGATCAATGAAATTATCCACCAATATTTTACTCTTTTGATAATTAGTAGAACAACTTTCCTTCTGAATTTTAAGATGGTCCCTGGAGTCTTTTTCTTACCATTTTTTTGAATTTGCAAATATATTTCCAGGATTAGCTCTTGGTCTTCATTAGAATAGAATAAATTCACATATACACATACCCACCTTGGGCAATCTCACCTACTCCAGTGCTTTTAACTACCACCTATGAGATGGTGACTCTCTAATTTACTCCTGAAATCATAACTCAATGTTTGTTTGGAGAAAGTATCTCTTATGAGGTATCTCATGACAGTCAAACTGTTATGGCTGATACATTGTGTCAACCTGAGAAGTTTAGAAGTTTAACTAAGAGACTCAGCAGGGACCCAGGGTCCTTACTTTGTAAATATCCTCATGCTCTGCAAGAGGAAGGCACAGAGATTTTGTGAGTGCTATACCCTGGAGAGTCCTGGCCTGTGTACAACATAAAGGAGGAGAAGAGGCTTGTGTTTTCCCCCTTCTGGCTCTGGCTGCTGCCTTGAGGAGTTGTCCCTGTGCCATGCCACCCTGCCTTGGAGCCAGCTGATTATGGACTGAAACTTCTATAAATAGTGAGCTAAATAAGCCTTTCCTTCCTTCACTTTGAGTGTTGGGTGGTTTTGTCCCAGCAACGAGAGAAAAGTAACCAGGACACAGACCCATTGAGGCTAATGACGAATTTCTGGTATCTTTGACCCTTCCATATAACTACTGTGTATGTATGTACCACTTGCATCCTTCCGCTTATTCTCCTGCTCCAACATTGTGATCTAAAACCTTGAAATACATCCTTCCCTCATCTTTTACTCAAATCAATCACTGCTCTCCATTAATGACTGTAGCTACTATTCAAAATTTTTTCCCTTTCACTATTCCCACTGTCACTAACTAAATTTGGCCCACCATGAACTCCTATTACATATTACATCTCTTAACTTTCATTACCCCATTATTTTCGTCATCCATCTATCCATTATCCCTGCTATAACTAGAGTGATCTGTCTCAAATTACACTCCTTGTCCTTACCTCCAAGTAGGACATTTTCTCTCTCTTTCTTTAGCTTTAGTATTCTCTGTACATCTGAAAGCCTTTTGCTATTGCTGCTGCTATTTTTGTACTTGTTCTTGTTATTATTAACATTATCATTATCATTGCAGAAGTGTTTGGAAGTCTAGTTATGCAGCCCAGGCTGCCTGGCACTTGTGGTCCTCCTGCATCAAACCTCCCAGTGCTCGAATTGCTTGGGGGCCCTTCCATACCTGCTTTCCAGCTCTTGTTTAGAATATCATCTAGACAGCATGTCTTCTGATCTCATTAATGGAAGGTCTTTGTTTCTTGCTCAGTGGTTTTAATGTTTTGGTCCCTACTTTAATTGTTTTTTTCTTTTTCTTTCTTTTTTATTTATTTTTTAATTATTACTATTATTATTATTATTATTATTTGAACAGAACCTTGCTGTGTAGCCCCGGATAGCCTTGAACTCACTCTGTGGCCAAGACTGGTCTCAAATTGGCAGTGGTCCTTCTGCCTCAGTCTCCAGAAGGGTGAGATTATGGGCAAGAACCACCATGCCTGACTCTGCACTTTAATTCTATGCCTGAATGTCCATCTTACCAACTCAATGCTCCACAACCTAGGAGAACCAATTGCATTTTACACATCACTGAAATCCTAGATGCTAACGTATCTGACACATAGAGGCCATTAATTCAATATTAAGATTGAAAATGTTAATGAATAAATGGAAAAGTGTGAGCAGAAAAAAATGTGGATGTGGTCACATACAGAAGAGCTTCCCTCTCTCATGATTTGTCTGGGCTGGATAATGGCAACGCTGTTCACGACCTGATCAAACTCTACTGAGAAGTTACCAGAGACATTGGAAGAATCATCACCACAGAGTGGCAGAGAAAGACAGACCTTTGTATCCGAGTCACATTACTCCTCTGATATTCTTTGCTAGACAGGTACTACTACTGCCACCACTACCACTACCCCTACCACTACCTACTACTGTTCTTTCCCTCATGAATTGTTGTAGACTAAATGAGGTGGGGGGCAGAATTTAGATGGTGACAGTCACTTGATAACGGTTTCACTTCATGAGGTTATTGATTCAATCATTCCAAAAGGAACCATTTTCAATAACGTAAGTGATAAATTCAAATTCAATCATTCAATCAGGTTAAATGTATTCCACTAAATTAACTGCAGAGCTTCAGCTCAGCTGTGTAAGTCTACGATTCTACAACAAAGACATAAACTTCAACCATTTAGGACTTTGACAATTTACGATCTGAGTATGAACTTCAAGAATTTTTCCTATATATAATGCCTAGCTAAAAACATTGTTCAATAATTATGGTTAATTGTTATGAGAAGAATATTAGTAACCAATGAACGTTCAGGTGATATTTTATAATCATTCAATATTAAGAAATAACTGTTTTTATTAAGGTATGATTTCAAGAAATGTCTCATTTATATGGGAAGTGTGACACAATTAGTACTTTGGGAATTCTCAAATGTTGGGGTAAACTATGTTATAACTGGATTTTCTTCATTTCATTTCAGGACGCTAAGGACTCTGGAGGCGATAATGAGGTCTCACAGTCTCAGAGGGAAGCCCCTTCCAGCACGTGCTGGCAGTGCTCCACTGCAGAGTTCGCATGTCACATCAGGTTTACAGCAAAAGCGAGGGAATCTAGGAGCACCATATTTAGGCTAAAGAGCAAAGTGATCTGGTGAAATGTGAAAATATTATAAAATGAAACAACAGTAAAGAATAGTAAAATTTATTAGCCACCAGTTAGTTCCCAAAGAGTTAGTAAACTTTTCTCCTCTAAATAGATCTTTACTCCATAGACAAGAAAATACCTAGAAATATAAATCTCTTGCAGTGCACCGTATTAATTGTGCTTTTTTAAAAAAATCCATGATTACTTTCTATTATGGGAAAATATATAATACTCAGAGGAATAATATAAAAATCAGTTCTTCATATTACGGCTTAGATCTAGAAGGTCTTCCAAAAGTCTCGTGCTCAGAGCTGGGGCTTTTGGGATGTGATTAGATCACAAGGGTTCTATACTCATCGATGGGTGGCTGCATTGTTGAATCCATGGCTAGATGTGCTGTTAGGAAGTGGGGCCTGTGAAAAAATGTATGTCACTGGGGCCATGCCTTTGGACAGAGCATCTCCCACTCTGGTTCCTTTCATCTCTTTGCTTCCTAGCTGCCACGGGTGAAAAACTTTTCCCTACCCCTCATCTATCATACCATTGTTATGTTGGAGTCATGTATGGACTGAACCCCAAAACCATGAACCAAATGAAACCTCCCCTCCTTTAAGTTGTGGGTGTTAGTTGCTTTAGTACTTGCAATGGGAAAGCTGACGAATATTCTTTGTAAGTTAAACACATCTTTAAATTTCTGGGGTTTTTGTTGTTATTGTTGTTGTTTTGTTTTTTGGTGAACCTAGGCTATCATGAGTATAATTATTCATTTTGAGCTAAGGACCCAGGTAATAATTTCAATCTCATAGAGTCTTCTCTCATTCAATAAATTATTTTAGTCATTTGAACATGAGTTGGACTTATGTTACTTTACATAGTGGAAAAAAGCTTAAGATGTTTATTTGAGATTCTGTCAGCATGAAGCTACCGAGGCTAAGTATTTTCATGGATTCTAAGATACAAATGTGATAGGCTCAGTTACTTCACTGAGATAATGTATTTCTATCATTCCAATCATATAGAATTAGCTTAATTGAGTCAGAATATTAGCCCCAACAGAGACAATCTAGCTCTCAGCTAGAAAGCAAAGAAAAAGTCTTATCTGATGCAGCCTTGCTTGGCAAACTTGACTTCCAATTATAGCATTTCTGACAAACACAGCTTTCTGGCATCAGAGAAGAGTATGAAGTGTGTGGAAAGTATTACTAGACAGATGCTGATTCAAATCCCAGCTCCAGTTCTTTCCCAGCTGTGTGACTAAAGTGTTTGCATCATTTTTCTCACTTGTGAATTGGCATTAAAAATATCAGTTGCTGAACAGTATTATAATTGTTGAATTTTACACATGTGTAAAGAACTTGGTTCCTTTGGATTACACAAAAAAAGTATATTTTCTCATTTTGACCTCTTAACTTTTTTGTTTATTCTGCATCTACTTATTCTTCCAAGATACATGCAAAGTACCACTCAGAACAACTTGCCTGAATTCTGTGTTCATCTCTTATGCCACATGTGACACACCACATGTGTAACTGTCCCACTTGGCCGCCCCTCCACTAATCCGTGAGCTTGTCAGATTGTTCCTGGTTGTAGATGAAAGAAAGTTTGCCCTTCGTAACTTCATGACAAATCTTTCTGAAGCACAGCTTAATTTTGTGAAATTCTTTTTTTTTAAGAGTAGAATGCAATTAATACAATTACTTGACCATTCCATCTCTATTAAACAATACTATGCTGTGTAATTTGTATAATACATGACTGCATGCATTTGTTCATTTAACTTCAACATAGCTTTCCATTCAGCTCTCTCTAGTTATCTAGAATCCTGGTAGAGCACATTCAAGTACTCATGAATTCACTTTTTTTTTTTTTTTTTTTTTGGTACTGGGTATTAAACTCACGACCTCACGCTTGCCAGGAAGGCACTTGCGTCACTGAGCTAAACCTCTAGCCCATGAATTCACTTGTTACAACCTTTTTCACACATTACCTTCACCACAATGCATTATGTTTTCTTAACTTGTCTACAGAGGAAGCAACCAACTCCATCTTTGAATTTTCTTTCCCTCAGTTGCATAGCTCCCTATATTGGTTGTCTGTTGGAAAATAAGTATCTCCAAAATGTAGCACCTTACACAGAAACGTTTGTTATCGCACATAGTTTCTGAGGATCGGGAATTTAGGGGTGGCTTAGCTCAGGGCCGATGGTTCTGGGTTACTCACGAGGTTCTTGTGTAGATGTCAGCCATGCCTGAAGATACTGCAAGACCAGGGCTTCTTTTCCCAGCTCACTCAGATGGCTTTAGTAGGAAAATTGAATTCCTTACTTCCTGGGACACTTCATAGAACTTGACAGGGAAATTGGCTTAATCCACAGCACATATGTATTTAAGGAGCAGAGAAAAAGTGTGAAGGAGAGAACCAAAGGAGATGAATAGTACATTTGATAATAATCTTGGAGCAGTATTTCATTGCTTGCGGTGTATTCAGTTGACACCATAGACCAACTTGAGTACAATGTGGGGGAAACAGCATGGCCGTGAAGATCCAGAGGTCAGATCCGGCAGCACCACTTCACATCTAGTTACCATCTTCTCCATGGGTCTCACATCTTCTTTCTTACACAAGAATCACGAGCACAGAGCTTTTGTATACATCAGAACTTGAGAGTTTACAGTTATCTTTTTAAATCTTTGTGTCTACTACACTTAGTGTTTGCAATGGTTCTAAACAAATGTTTACTGAATTAATGTAATTGAATCAGTGCTTCATGAAGCTAAAGAACACTTGCTAGCTTCTTAGATGAGACCACTGGAATGTACTCAGTTTTAAGCAAAAATATAAGCTATTAAGATGTATCAAAAACACAAAGGCTTTTTTCATGAATTTACAAGGATAATTGGGACTGAAGGTGGGGAAATTTTTGACATTGTTTTTCTGACTTCTGAAATAAGGATGCTAATTTAAATTAAGCATTCATTTTCAGCAGTGAAAGTACCAGGTAAAAACAGAACTCTATTCTTTGCCAAAATATCCACCAAAAATTCACACTCAAAGTTCATGTAATTTGAATAGTGTGTGAAAACAGGAAATCTAAATAAATTATGGTCACTCAACAAATTATTCTTGAGCCGTTTCATAAGCAGAGGCTCAGCTATTACATCTTTCTCTCTGGATCTCTGTTTTCATTTTCTGTGTGGTTTTTTTCTGTAGTTTGTCTTTTGCAATCACGTTTCAGAAAAAAAGTCAAAGTGTAGTCAAATAATTTGCACTATTACATTGACAAATTACTAGTCATCTCTGAGTTGAAGTTCCCTGATTTGTGAAATAGTTGTAAGATTTCGATTTTGTTAAATAGTATATTGAGATTAATGGATACATCTAATTTCCTAAGATGTAGATTCCTAGAGTATTTTGCAATAAATGTGTAGAATACTTTTGCTTGTTTAATTAGAAAGGATGTCTGTATCAGAAATCTCAACTATGATAAACATTTAAAAGATATTTCTAAGGGCTTACTATTAATTTTTTTTACTTTTAATATTACTTATTATACCTCTGGAACAGTGGTGGGGAACCTATGGCACTTGTGCTGCTGTAGGCTGTTTGTCATCACAAACGCTCTAAGAGGTTTGTCATCACTGCTCTGGACTCTAACAAAGCTGCATAAAAATTTTGAGGTCTTGTAGTATGTTCCCAGAACTCTATTTTGAGTCTCTGTCTACTGGTGCTTCCAATTTCTTGTCTAGTAAGCATAATACGTAATGAGGATGGTAATCACTGCTGAGAATTTAAGACAAGGACAACCTACTGCACCAAACTTTAGTAAGATTTCTGTGCACCTTCTTTGAATGCAGCCACATCCTTGGCCCAGTTCCTAGTGTGCTTTTAATAAGAATCACATTTAGACTACTTAGTAAGAAACTGTCACCCTTCGTGTCTAATTTAGACACTGTGAATGATTTGATGTACACTGACCTCTTCACTCTGTTCTTTGCCTAGACATCGCCAGCAGAGACATTTAGAGCTGAGTTAGATTCCACACTGAATTCTTCTCCCATGCTACCTTGAATAAAACCTGTCTTACCATCTTAAAACAAAGGTCTGCAAAAAAATTCTATCAGACTCATGAAAAAATAAAAATGCTTGCACTTTCTTAAAGAACTTCTTGGAAAAAAAATGTGCACATTCACAGACTGTCTTGTTAAACTGAATTGTGTCTGTCTCTGTTCAGAATATCACTCACATACTGTCAATGCATTCAAAAAGAGAAAAAGGTCAACTAAAATCTTGTCTTGTTTCAAATTGGGATCTCCTCAATTGTGAGCATCATCACACAGTCAGGAGGAAAAAGAATAACAATTCTTAGGGCAACATGATTGACAGAAAATCTTGGGACCCAGAAAATATCTCCACAAAGGTAGAAGAGAATGAAAACAGTTTTATTATTGATTAAACATTAAACCAGAAGATGGCGAGGCAATTGTTGCTGGTAGTCCACTAAAGAGATTGCAAGGATAGAAATAAATACCAATTTTTATACAGTCAAATCCATAGAACCCATTCCTCACATGAGGCAGATTTCAATTTTTGATTCAGGCAGCAGTTGAAATTATGTCGAGCTCCTCCAAGGAGATGTAACATTTCCTTATTTCATGGTGACGTTCAAAGTGATGTTCTCAGATCCTTGGACATTCCTGGGTTCTGAGACTGGCAAAAGGCTTGTACACTCATAAAGGAGACTTTCAGTCAGTCTGGAAAGACAGAGAAAGAGATTTTGAAAGAAGAGAGAAGAGAATAAATTTTTGCCTGTGTTTTCAACAGAACTAAGTCTGTTATTTATGATTTGTATTGCCTTTATATAGTTTAATAAGATGCTTAAACACTAAGGTAGCACGATGTACAAAATTCCTATCAATTGATTTCAATTCCAAAAGTAATAAATATATGTAAACATCATTTATAACTAACAGCATTTGTAAAATTAATTATTTTATGAATGCTATCCATTATACACACCTCAGAGTAAAAACATGATTTTGACAAAGACAGATCTCAGTAATTGCACGATTTCCTCTGTCTGCACTAGCCAGGTTCATTTGCTCAAATGTTGTGATACTTGTGAGCTCATGCACACGAGTGTATGTGTCTCTTGGTGTGTGTGTTTGAAGCTTTTTCATGATAAAGAAGAGTTGGGAGAATATGTTAATTCCGTCAAAGCATAAAATTTGAATTTATGCAGAAGAACCCAGTCTTAGCTGAGATCTTGAAAGAAGTTCTCTCAGACAATACACGAGTTGAACTAATTCACAGTATTAATGTGGGTAAAATTTTGTTCCTGTATTCTAGATGAGAATTTTTCATTTAAAAATATTTCCACATAAATATTTCCTGCTTTAAATTATTTCAGTTTCAAGTCAAATCAAACTAAATCAAGTTTCTTTTAAATTCTAGAAAGCCTCCTGATAAAAAGTGGTAAGTATATGCTTTCAAGTGAATAAACTGATGATCTACATGACTGCTAAGAAACCTTAAAATTAATTGGATTTTATACTTATTCACGATTAATCCCTTCAGTTCTGCAAGCAGCGACCAAATTTAGATTTCCTTCATCATGCAAGATAATGGGATTTCCTGCTAGCCTAATTCTTTAATATGTGTTAATAAAGTGAGATGAATACACAGAAAATATACTAGGTAGGTTTAAATTGTTGAGAGAGAGAGAGACAGAGAGATAGTCATGTTAGCTCGCCAGTCTGAAAACTGGAATTAGCTATAAGCTCATTTCTAGAGTTGAAGAGAATTTGTAGTCCTAGTTGCAAGGTGTGAATTTGAAGTTGATTTTCTAACACAAATAATTGACATGTATAATGAGCAACTTAATTTGTGTTCTTTCATTTCTGCTCCTTTGATTGGAATTTGATGCACTTCTGGTTTTTGTTTTCGGAAGCACACTAATTTAGTTATAAAAAGAAGTGACATTAATCAACTATTTGATGTTTAACAAGAAACATGAATACACTCCTATTTAGTGTACATTATATTTCTTCTGCATTATTTTTGTTTCCCACTTCAAACTGCGTGTGTTTGAATAGAAAATATGTTGGAGGACACCATCAAGCTACTGATTTAGAACTGGCTGAGATGCTGCTTTTATGTGTTATCATTTTTCATAGATTTTGGAAGTTTTGCATAATTAATGATCTGCATAAATTATACTTTTTTATATCAAAATAAGGTTAATTCTTTAAGACATCAACTTGCAAATACATTCATAATTTTCTAGTTCGAAAGTGAAATGGGCCCACCTAAAGCTGAAAACCATAATTGATTGTTGAATCTTGGTTAAGTTTTGAAAAAAGAGAAAAATTTTGCAGTGCAGATTTTAAAAACATTTTTCATTTGGTGCTATCTATATTCAGACAGGCTGCCCTCCCCAAGTTCACACAGCTAGCAATTTGTGGCAGAAAGATTATAAACCAGGAGTGATGCTATTGTATCTCATGATATTCCTGTTATCCTTTTTTTGATACTAAACTCTCTCCAAAAACTGAAGTTTTCAGACAAAACATCTTCAAATTTCATCAACTGCATCGTTCATTGGTTCTGTTTTCTGCATATGATAGACAAGAAGTTTCATTTAATAATGAACCTGGTTGTCTTCTAGGTACAAGTCATACATATACATACGTATGTATATATGTATGTATATATATATATGTATATGAGTATAAAACACAGTAAGATATTTTGATATATAAATGCATTAGAAAATATCTTACTGTGTTTTATATTTTTCAGTCAGACATCACAAGATTCCTGAGAAGTGACATAGGATTTAAGGGGAGCAACATTTTCAAAATATTAAGGGAAAAGGTTAGGTTGATTGTAGTATTCTGTACTTTGCCAACTCATTAATCTTGAAGATAGATTACATATATTTTCAAACTTATAAAATTTAAATATTTATGTATGCAAATGGAGTTTAGGAAATGCTGGTCCAAAATATCACACCTTGGCCTTAGAGAAGACCACAGAGGCAGGAAATTCACTCAGGCTCTGACCTCTTTCCTCTGACACAGGTCACTACAGATGTGACCAGAAGGACCTCCAAAGTCACTGAGTCCATCTAGCTCATTACCACCATTAGATCAGAAACTTTGCTTCGGAAAACATTATTTCCCCATGACTGTCTAGCCTTATCAAACATAACCTTTAAATATGCAGATTTAGTCATTTCTGTATGTTCTAATTTTCCTGTGCGAAGATCTCAGGTTATATACTGCTCATAGTAAGTAAAGCCGTTTTTTCTTTCCCTGATAATCTGTCTCTTGTTATGAAGATTTCAGTTCTGTATCCATGAAAATGGAAAGATATATCCTTCCTACAACATTAGCATCCTCTTAAAAAGCTATCATAGATTGTTCTTTAATACAACAACGATATAAAACTTCATAAATAGTGGCTATGAAACCTAGAAAATAAAAAATGCTACACAGTGAAGGAAAGTTGGCATGAGCACAGTGTACCAGCTCTGAGAACAGCTGAACCAAAGAAAGAAGACTTCGGAGTTCTACATTAAAGGATCTCACAAAAGCTGGGTGTGGTGGCGCATGCCTGTAATCCCAGCACACAGGAGGTTGAAGCAGGAGGATTATTGCAAATTTGAGACCAACCTGGGTTTAAAGTGAACTCAAGGCCAACCTGAACTGCACAGTGAGACCCTGTCTCAAAAAAAGAAAAAAAAAAAAAGATCTCACACGTTAGTTAATGGAACCAGTAGATTATTTTGGTGTTAGAGAATGTAGAATGAAAGGTATAGGATTTGAAATGTGTTGTTTAGCTTTGAAAAAAAAATACTGACAGACACTAAGAAAGCCAAATGAAATTTTAATAATATTTATTAATACCAAGAAAATGTTTAGAAAGATGTATTAGGAAATAAATGTTCATTAAGAGAATTCTTGACTACACACATTACATATAAACTATATAGAAGTCCTAACATGTAAACTGTAATGATGGAACAAATATGTTCGCATTACCAACGAATACTGACAGAATAGAACATAGAGATATTTCAATAGAACAAATAAAGCTGATAAGCTAACAAATAGTCTCCTTCATCAAGCATATCACTAAGCTACACAAGGGTATTGGCCTAAAACAGAATTTATTTTCAACATGATTAACTTTGTGTGTAGGACTATGGAGTGAGAGAGGACTGGGCAAAGGATTCCCCATTTTCATTGGGAAACATAAGTTGGGTTTTATTTTAAATTTAAACACCCAATTCTTCTTCAATTATACCAAAATTAGTAAAAGATTATGATTAGCACAATATCCATATCTGCAGTAGCACTGTCTGCAGGGACATCTTCCGTTTTCCCAGTCAGAGATCCACCACAGAGAGCTCAAGGGCAGAGGTGGCCCTGCCAGCCCTCCCCGTGTGTCTGTCACGCACAGAACCGCAGGGCTGACGCTCTGTCTCCTTTACGTCGCTCCAAGGCCAGGCCCAGGTTTAATTCTCCACCTCCTAAGTTCCTGGTGTGCAAACTTTGACTCTGAGTTTCAAATACAGCTAGGCAAGGCTTACAGTTTGTATTGGGAAGTCTGAGTAGCAACAGCGATTACCTGACGGCTTTGAAGAAGTCACCTTGAAGAAATGGGAAACACGAGATACCAGCTCTGGCACCTACAGTGGAATGCGACTTAGTCTCCAAGGATCTTCTGCCTACATAGTTGTCTTCAACCCTCCTTGGAAACGTCTCTGAGTGTCTTCATCAGACGATTCCATTCGGTCCATCCCTTGGGTCCCTAAACAGAGAGCAAGACATTCTCTCTTTTCTCCTTCCTTCCAAGATGGAAGCAACAGAGCTAAGTTCTCTTTTCTTAAACTGAAAAAAAAGATATGGAAACAATCGCTGAATTCTGGTTTGATGATCAGCCTGTGTCTCAGCTCTTTACTGTCACAATATCACTACCGTGTTTGATTTAGGACTACAATCAAATTCCAACAATTTATTTAAATAGCATGGTGTGTGTGTGTGCGTGTGTGTGTGTGTGTGTATGCGTGTGAGAAACACTACAATTTGACTTAGTCCCTTTCCTAAATGAGAAACATCTCCAATGTTCTATGTTTATCCATGTTTTCTAGAGACACAGTCCCTTTAACAATTTTATTTGACCTACTTTGACTTTGACCTTAGAAATTGCATCTTCTGTTTATCTGTCCTTTGCTAAAGAGGAAAATCTTCGAAACACTACATTTTGTACATCATTTTAAAGTATATCCAAAATATAGTCTCATTAGGGTTTGGTATCCTTGTATTTACTTTAATTATATTTAATTAGTCCCTATACATAGACAAATTTTAAAGAAAGGAAATGGATATTTTAATCTGAAGGAAGATGTTTTCCAAAGACTCAGCAGAGTCTATCTTTCCATGGAAGAGTTTTTAATTATAATCATTCAGATTGTTTGTTTAAAGTAGACTGTGGGATTTAAAGCAAGTGATTAAAAAAAAAAACTTCATTATTTGCAACCTTTTTCCCTTTAGAACACACACACTGACTCACAATAATTCACCAGAAAAGAACTGTTTAAATTTTCCCATTGTTCGTTGACTCTTTCGAACGCTACAGTCTGCAAAATCACTTGAAAGTTCCCTGCTGAAGAGAACGTGACAGGGCCAGCAGCTGCAGGACACTTGCACATGTAGATAGCACCCAGCCATTATTCTAGATCCAGGCGGATTGTGTGTCAGCAGACCTTTCCTCCACATCTCTCATTCCAACTCCTGAGGCTAACAGTTGATATAACACACCTTGTATTAAACAAATAGAGAGATTAAACAGTTATGAGAGCAATGCCAAACAAGATTTCTTATTTCGGCAGCTGTCTCAAGTGTGAAGAACCTTAGAACCTAGCACAGTTTACCAGACAGACCTTTGATGTTTTGAAATACATGGGCTCTGAACCGTCATGGGGGAACCTTTTCAGTTCCGAATCACTCCTTCCACTCACATGGAAGGAAATGAGTTCCAGAACATGCCTTCGTTTATTTAGAAATGATCAGCCTCTAAGTTTGTGTGCTCAGGCCAGTCTACAGAATTTGAATGCAATGATGTTTATGTCCCATTTAGGATTTTAAAATTTTTCCATTGAGGCCATTGACAAATACCGTTAACAGATTCCCTAATTTTGCCCAGTACACTCCAAAACTTTTCAACTTCTGTCTCTTCATCCCTGAAGTGCACCCTACGTTCTAGTTTTATTCTGTATATTGCTACTGTTGACATTATTATGTTTTACATGTCATCGAGGGGGGCAATTTTCCAATACTCTGGACTGTCGAAAAATCTTAATTGCACTTACACTGTTAAAATGCAGTTCACTTTGTGAAACAAGGATGCAGTGAGAAGAAGTATTGCAGTGGAAGTGACCGCCACCTGTTCCCTTATCTGTGCCCACTTGTGCCTATATGTATATGTAATGGGCAGCAGCACCCGTGAGATGGGGCCTGGTGTGACACAGCAGCCTGCTTCTGGGTTGCAAGGTAATGCTACAAAACACACGTACTGGGGCCTGTAAAACTCGTCTTGTGATGGTCATGTACAGAACTGACTATTCACTGTCAGAGTTGAAATATAATAAACATGAAGGAGAGCACAAGCGTTCTGAGACATTTGAAGAATACGGGGAACCTGGAAAGATCCTGTATTCACTCAGCCATCATCCAAGTGATCTGAGAATGTAGCTATGAGTAGATTTTAGCCG
>RJWM01005561.1:0-52616 GCA_004363535.1 Dasyprocta punctata
TCAGCTTCCAGAGTGCAGGGATCACATGGTGTTTGTCACCAGGCCAGTCCTGATTTAATCCATCAAAGGATTTCTCTGTCTATGGTGCTGAGACCAGTGAAGTGAAGTAGGAAGCAGAGAAATTCAGAAGGATGCTAGTGGAATAAACTCAGTGAACGGAAGTGGTTGCGTGGATAAAGATGTTGATGAAACATAGTTTCAGGACTAAATTTTATGAGGAAACCAAAGCCTCATGTTTTCACTGTCTCACTCAGCATCAGAATTTTAAATTGTGATCTCTGAATCCAAATATTTTACTTTTTAATCATTTTTTAGGCATACTGAATTTGGTGTAGTTGGTGACATTAAAGAAGGAATACAAAATAGGCAGTGAAATATTGAAGTCTGTAATTCTGAATAATCACAACCAGAAGCAGAACAAAGCTAGCACCCTAAGATGATGAAAAGCTATAGGAATTGATGATGTAGCTAAAGTTAAAGTGAAAAGAAGTATGAGGAGGATCAATAGTCTGTCCAGAGAAAAAAGCCCTGAAGTAAGAGTAGGTCAGGCAGAAAGACAGAAGAGACAAACCTTAGCTGCAGATAAAGGAAATGGCAAAGCAAAATGACATTTACCAAAGCTTTGTGGAATTTCAAGAACTGAATTGAGAAGGAGTCACTAATGACAAAATTCCAGTGCAATAAATTCTGGAAAGATGAAATAGTTTGAGTACTAAAGAAAAAGTGCCAGTGGAGCAAAAAGACCACAAAGGAGATGAAAGTGGAACAATTTACCCAAGAAAAACTCATGAGAATGAAATAAGAACTTAAATATAATAAGAATATTGACTCTGCAGAAGAAGTACAGAAAAATGAAGTGACAGAAAATTATTACCTAGTTGGGAAGAAAGTGATAGTATTTTTTACCTGACTGAATTTACTCAAAGAATTGAGAAGCACAATTAGTTTTTGAAATGTGAGGAAGGTAGAATTGAAAAAGGTGGCAAGTTAGAATAATTGCTGTGGGAATTGTAAAGGGATCATCTAGCAACTTGGAAAAGGATTACTTTCCAAAAACAATGAAGACACAACTCACATTTAAAGTAGACTTTGGACAACTGAGTGTTCATTTTATTTTGTTTTAATGTTCAAATGTTCATCTATGTTTAGCCACAGATACAGAATAATTCTTGGGAAAATCCCAGAAGAAAATCACTTAGGAAAATAAGCAAATCATCTGCTCTCAATATGTGTCCAGGCATGTAAATAACTCCATTTTAATGCAAAAATAACTTTTTCTGCCCCAAGAGGAAGGTATGCTTAAAACGATTTACCTAATGAGCCTATGTTATCAGCTTGCAAAGCAAAATCCAACCTTTAGACACAATTTACATTATTGCAGTTGCGGGGACAGTTTTCTATAACCCATCTGTTCATTTTTCAACCAGATATTTCATTTTAAGGTCAGTTTTCAAAATCACTGATTTTACTTTTATAATGAGCAAATTTTCTATGCTTCTGAGATAACTATTTAAAAAAACATACCCTACTGCCTTTAGGTCTTGAAGCAAAAGCAAAATATATTGTATGCATGTGCTTTTCATTTATCCTATTTAATGCTTAAACCGAAACTTCTGAGATAGTCAGACTAATCTCATTTCAAATGTCTTTCTATTGTATGCAGCATAATATTTTACACTGTAATAAAAACAAGAAGTTTATGATCATGGGAGGCAGTTTTACTTACATCCTAAGGAAGAAGATCAAAGCTAGAATTATGTATATCTCTATAATAATAGACTCTATCAAAAACATGAAAAGATTAGGACAATCATAGTCCATAGAGTTTATGAGTTTAAATTCATTCTGCCATAACCAAAGCTTAGTATGATACTTTCTATACTTACATGAAAGCATCCAATCACTGATTACACTTACAATTAGTAACATTTTCTGAAAGTTTAATATAGTCTTGGCTGAAAAGTTTGTACACAAAAACCGTCCATTTTCTTATTGTACTATCTGAATTAAACTGATTCTCCTGATCTTTTGGTAAAACAAGAACTACTGAAATCAAAAACCCAAAGCATAATATATCAACAGGGACCTATTTAATAAATATATTCACCACAACCTTAAATACTTCACCATGATTAATTTTCAATGATTTTTATGTCATTTCCCTTAATATTTGACTTGTTATACACAAATCATTAGAATTAAAGTTTACTAAGAAATTGTCTGCCTTTTCAATCATAGTAGGGCATTATACGAAAATTTAAGCAAAATACTGAGCTCTGGTTCATGGTTACAAATAAAGGTAAAGGAGGAATGCATATGCATTCAATCACTAAATTCCTAAAGATTCAGATAAATATATTGAAAATAGGTTTAAAAATAGTTACTAAGTGAAATATTAGGCATGTGCTGAGACTTAAGTTTTCCACTTTAGTTAATATCAGCACAATTATACTGGTACCTCATTGTTAGCTTTGTTGTTTTGTAGGTCCTGAGTGATGAGTTCTCAGAGGGTAGGGAAATCTGTCTTTGACTTCATATTTCCACTAACAAAAAGCTGTCCGTGAGACAGCTTCACTCCCTGCTTACTGCAGCACTATTTACAATAGCCAAGACGTAACACCAACATACATGCCCACGGATGAGTAAAGGAGATGAGACTTTGGTATACACAGACATGGTAGACTACTGTTTAGACATAACAACAATGAGGACATTATGTTAAGTGACATAAGCCACACAAAGGAAAATAATACATGATCCTATGTATAAGTGAAATCTGCAAAAGCTTTATCTCACAGAATTATAGAATGATGGTTACCCCAGTATAGGGAAACTGGAGAGCAGCGGGGAAAAAAGGGAGAAGTTGAAAGCAATCACAATACTGTTAGACCAGAGAAATAAATTGTGATAGTCTACTATAGAGCAAGGTGAATGTAATTAGCAAAAGTGCATTGACATTTTAAAATAGCTAGAAGAGAGGATTCTAAATATTCGTATCCTCAAAATGATAAATATTTAGGATGATTTGTATGCTAGTTACCATGGTTGGATCATTACACAATGTATATGTGAATCAAAACATCACATTTCACCTCATCAGTATGCAAAAGCTTGTTAATCAAAAAAGCCTTGCGCTCGCGTTGTAGCCCAAGCCGGCCTTGAACTCACAAGGCTCCTGCTACCTCAGCCTACCGAGTGCTGGGATTAAAGGCGTGCACCACCACACCTGGCTAGTAATCAAAAATTTTTAAAAGGAAGACTTCAACAGAGAAAAGAAAATTTCGGAAAATAATTCTACATTATTTTTTCATTGAGAGGGTTAAAAAAAGACCAAAGCAGTAACTGTATTCTGTGTTTAATTGCCAAATGATAAATACCTTTATTTAGTTAATCACTAAAGCAAAATTAAATTCTCCCATGATTAAAATAAAAGACCCTGAATAGTAAGGATTTTACTCTATAAAATTAAAGCTTTGGTGAAAACTAAAAATCAAATATGAGATTCACAGTTATCCTCCAGGGACTCCTGAAGACTATATAGAAAATTAGGTTTTATAATGGCTGTTGTGCAATAGTAGTTTAGCTAAATATGTTAATGATAAATTTTTCAAAAAACATTCCTTTAGGAATATCCTAACTGTAAGTGTAAGATACAATGAAAATCACTACTTTAAGTTACATTTGGATTTTCTACATTTGGGGATTAAGTTGGGGGAAAAAATGGTTGAAATCTAGCAGTTTCATTTTGCTAATGACATGCATCTCCTTCCAGAATGAGTGGTTGACTGACAAATAACACTTACTATGCACTATAAAGTTTAAAACGGCTAGTATCATTTATCTATGTTAAATTCCTCCTGAAAAATCTGCATAGGCATAAATTAGAAACAATTTGTATAACGAAAAGTATTCACATTTCAATAGTAAAATTTTAATCAATAATTCCCGTTGTCATGCTGGGATATTACTGATAATTTAGTCTTAATTACTCAACAGGCATATGTGCACACATACCCACATAATATGTACACATGTTCTTGTATTTTAAAATTGACATACAAATCTGTCTCGTACTCAGTCATTTTTCAAGCTGAAGCAGATACATCAATCATGTAAGAATAAGATTTGAAATTGAATAAGAACCCTGTGGTAGGTTGAATAATGGCATCACCAGCAATACAATGACATACCACATGCTGACTTGTAAACCTGCCCTGTTAGTAACAGGAACTTCGCAGAGGTGATTAAGGGGAGGCCCTAGAAGAAGGGAATATTGTCTAGGATTATGTACTTGGTCCAGTATAATCACAATGGCTGTTGTAAAAGAGAAGTTAGAAAGGAGACAAGTAGATGTTCCATGGAAGCAGAAGTAACAGGGACCCAGGAAAACAGCCAGAGGCAGGAATTTGGGCATCCAGATACCAGGTGCTGGAAAAGGGAGGGAAGTAGATTGCCACCTAAAACTAATGGAATTTAACCCTAACACTGTCTAGACTTCTGATTTTCAGAAATGTGAAGACAGTGTACCTATATTGCTCTGAGCTACTACATTTGTGCTAATTTGTTATATCAAAACAAGTTCCCAGTTTCATTTCATAGCCAAGGTACAACATATGTGAGTCCAATCAAATGAGTAACAAACAAACAGCAAGCTATTTTACCATGGATTTAAAGGCCTTTTTCTTATGAATTAATTCATCTTAATTTCGACACTAAAATAAAGTGCCTGTTTTTTTATATCAAATGTCAGGGAAAATATACTGACTGAAGAAAAACGCCATCAATAATAACTAAAAGCTACAGACGTTTATGGAAAACATAATTGTTCAAACAACTGTTTGAAAAATATATGAATTGGGAAGTGTGCGCATATGTATGTATGAGTATGTAGGTGCATGTTTTCTTTCTAGTAAAATGAGAAAATTCAAAGATTTGATAATCCATTATGAAAATTATATTTAATTGAACATCTTTATAATTTCTTCTGGTATTACCAAATTCTCAATTAACCATTCTGCATACTAGTAAGCGCCAACTGTTTTTGAAGCTGCAAATGGCAGTGTAGAGTTAAAAAAAACATTTTATATAAAACTAAGATTAAATTGAAAATTTAAAGAAGTACATTGTTCCCAGGAGACAGTGTTGCTCATTTATCATTTCTATCATTATGACTAACTTTGAAGTACCTCTCTAAACATTTCAAATCCAATTTGACATTTACTTTTTAAGAAGAAAGTATTTCCTTCTTTGATTATTTAAACAATTGTTAGCTTTTTCATGGTTTTTGGACAGTGATATGGAAAATCCAATGTACTCAGCATGGTCCTGTTTTAAACTGCTTCTGTACCAAGACACACATACACACACACACACACACACACCCCAGAGTAAAAGGCTTCATCCTTTCTTTCTTGCACAAGAAAAAGGATATGTATGCAGCAGAAAAAAAGCTGATAGATTCAATGTGATTCACTCCAGTTTTTATCATTAAATCAATACTATCCAGTTTTGTATACTTCTCCAAAATTTAAGTGAAATGCTCATTTCTTTTTTAGCTGCCCTTTTCAAAAGCCCACTGAAATAAATTGACAAAATTATTTCATTTGCGAGTTTATTAAGATAAAATTTTGGCATGTCTTCTTTGGAAAAGAAGAGCCTAATAAAAAGCCTAAATTATTGACATTTCTTTTGTAAGCTCTGTTCTTTAAATCCTATATGATTCTCGTCAAGTTTCCCAGGGGTCCCAACATCCACATCATTTGTTTCATCTCTAGATTTAGTTAGATGAGAAGCAGATGGTTAAGCTTTGGCTCCCTCAGGAATGATGCAATAGCTCTTATCCATTATGCTCTGTTTTAACCACTAAAATTTTAAGTACTACAAGTTTTGGTTTTGATTTTAAAATGTCATGTTCAGTCATAATTTCTTGTTCCCTGTTTTAAAGCACTTTAAATATATTCACTTATTTAACTTGCAATTACTATGAACCCAAGTAAGCACGTATGAAGATGATGAAGACAATGAGAACCTCTTCCCACAGGTTTTGATGGTTTATCATAGAAGCAAGCAAAATTTCAATAGTATATTCAAAGTACATTAATGTGACACATGTAGTAATATGGGTGTGTTTGTGTGTTCCTGAAAGAGTATCAAATGGAGCTAGCTGTACTGTGGACACAGCTAGACTTAGGAGTTGACATAGAGACGACAGGTAAAAGATAGTATTAACTGCCCACCCAGAAGTCATTTTCAGCATCGTGGGAAATCGTATTTCCTAGCATGAAGACAGAGGGATTTATGAGCCTGCTTTCTCTTGCAGTTAGGCCATGGACATTGGATTTCTCGCCTTCTCTAGTAACAACTGAGGGTTAACATCTGCTAGGATTCTCCTAGGCAGAACTTTCCTTTCTACTAAAAAATAGAACTGTGAGTAGGAGCCCTCCTATTTGGCCATAAACAATGAGCACTTAAATTCTGGACTTCTATGGCCATTTTGAGAGCATGAAGATAAGCCAGAGAATGAAGACCACACAGAGGATCCGATGAGGTTGACAGAGTGGAAAGCTGCTCAACACATGGATGGATGTTAGATGAAGTTTTTGGACCTCACTGAGGTAAACCCGTATCTAACCACATCACTCTGTAGACATTTCATTAGGTAGTGCAATAAATACCCTTATTGATATCTAGCACAATATATTGGGTTCTTGTATTTTCATCCAGAAATAACTGATACTGATATCAAGGAAGCATCTCAGAAAACAACGATTTGAAAATTAATAAAAGACCATGAGATTGTCACACTGGATAGCTGAGAGATGACATTCCAAATGAAAAGAAGATCACACATTGGTAGCATATTATATCAAGGGAACTTCTTGTAATGTATATTGCTGAAGTTTAGTTTGTATGTCAAAAATAGACTGGAAAAATGACTGAATATTCACTCTGTTTTGCGTGAATATAGTCACTTCCTTTCTCTTTCTTCCCTTCTTTTTTCTTCCTTTTGCCTTTTCTTCTTTACATTTTCCTCCTTCCTATTCCTACTCTCTTTCTTTTTCCCTTAGATTTTTCTACCACTTCTGGCCTCTAGTCAGTGTTCTAATATGCTTCTGTCAGCCATTCAGTGAAATTTCTTACTCTTCATTGTTTCAAATTTGTAGATTTTGAAAATTTCTTACTCTTCACTATTTCAAATTTGTAGATTTTGAAAATAATTTTGAGGTAGCTGAAGCAATTAATAGTATAAGTAATAAGAGCGATGTTAAAGGTTTACTATGTGAAGCATATTAAATTAAAGATTTTATATATTTTACTTAATACTCATTTAAGTGTATTAGTTACATCTTACAAATCATGTATGACTATTTAGAAAGTTAAATGACATTTAATGTCATTCACCTGGTAGGATTGGGATCTAATATACCTCCGGCAAACAAAAAGCTTGCTCTCATAATCACGAAGAAGATTTTGTCAAGCTGGGGTTCACAGTGTTTTGAGAGCTATGACTTCTGCATTGGGAATGTACTATACTGAGCAGCAGTGATGTCATGGCATCAAAGGTCACTGGTTCTTTAAATCACTGTAACAACTCCACACTTCCCCCACACAGGTACATGCACCACAGATGGTACTTGGAAATCACATAAACATTAATATGTACACTCCACATAACTAAGAGAACGTGGCATCAATCTTATCCTTGCACTCAATTCTTCCTTCTCCGATTTTTCCCATCTGCTTACTGGTAAATAAAATTCCATGAATTTGAGTTTCATTTCTACAAAGAAAATACCTATCCCTGAAAAGAGTAAACTTCCCTATCATTTAACTATATTGGTGGATAAGAGTTAAAAGGAAGGCTTTAACTGAGATGGGAGCCATCATGAATGAGTAGTACAGACAAAGCTACTGAGTATTAGCAAGCAAAGACAATGGAGCACCAGAGGTCTTCCAAATAGGACTTCGCCAAGGGTTTCCTCTTTAACATTGTCCTACATCACAGGCATAAATGAACTTTGCTTCTCTTCATTTCATCCCTGGGATTAAGGAAATACTTAAAATCTTTGAAAGTCTCTAGCGGGGAAAAAAACCAAAATGATGAGACTGTGGTTTTATTGACTGGTTACTGTTTTGTGGACATTTATTGAAATTCAAAATGAGGAAAATATCTATTAGCTGACATTCTAGGAGACAGGGGGCCTAGGAAGGTGGGCTTCTGTTTTTTGAGGTAATTATGAAATAGGAAAAAGCTCAGTGAGTTTTTCAAGCATAACTAAGTACTTCTGTACCGAAGACATGGTGTCAGAATTTAAATGAATTCTCATGAAAGTAATTATTACTTTATCAAAAAAGGTTTATGTTATTAGGAAATTAGAAAAGGTAGCCGAAGGACTTAAAGGAATACGAAATTAAGTCTTACGTTTTGATATGGAGATGTAAATGCACTTATTTTCTCCTGTTATTCCAATGTTTGAACATTTTCTTCCAGAATTGAGAAATAATTGAGAAATGTAACCCAACAGAATACATATTAAAGGTCATGCTGCTCGACTATAAAAATTAGGATGTCATTATATTTGGTAGTTCAAATATGGGGATATTATAATTGTACACATTACATTTAATTGAAATTTCAAAAAGTGATGAAAATTAAAAACAGAAAATCAAATCTAAGTTTACCATATTTAGGCAATAATTATATTCCCAAAGATTTTTCTATATAGAAACATGTATATACATTATACATTTTTCCAAAAGTTTAAAGAATACATTGTATCATCACTCAAAAATACTTTGCTCTATATCTTCATATTTATACATAGTTCTGAAAGATTAATTTAATAAGGAAATGATACAATATTATGCAAATGTTTTCATATGAAAACATAAAATATAAAAGCAATGTTATTTTATGAATTATAAAACAATTTTGAAAATGAGAACTACCAAAATGTCCAATACTAGATAAGAGGTAAAAGTACAAGTTATAGCAATCTGCAGGTAATCCTGGCCAATTTTCTGAATTTTGATAACAAACTATTAATTGGGTGAAAGTGATATTTGTCGAAATAACTGATTTATAGAATTTTTGATGCACTTTGAGATTGTCCTTCAAATGTGGTGTCAAATTTTAATTTTAACCTTACTTTTACCTCATACCCTGAACTATTCTATGTTTCAGCTTTGTCACTCTAAGTTGTTATTTAAAATATTTGTGCTTATTTTAATCTCACATATTTTCCCTATTGTTCTGAAGTTGACCACATTTTGCAAATATTACTTAACTCACTTTAAAACTATACAAACACAAAATACTGATAAAAATGTATAGATACTCTTAATATTTATGTATTCATGAATCTACAACTGTCAGTCTATTTACAGACCTACATGTTCATAAATATGTATACCCTTATATATATATGGATACCTAATACATATTTACTGGTCCTAATAAATAATAATATTTAGGTTATATATACCTGTTATGGTTTATGTTCCTGTGGCCCCACCAAGTCTCATGTAATCATGGACAGGGCTGAGTCTGGCATTCATGACTGATTTGTTGTCTGGCACTTTGGTTGATGGTGTGAGCGCAGCACCCACCCAGGTGTGGAGCCGACATACAGTGTAAGGGCAGGAAGAAGGTACATCTTCTCTCTCTTGCTGGTTGCACCTTGCTGTTTGCAGCAGCCATGAACGACTATCCCCCAAGCCATGCCACTCTGTCTTGAAGCCAGCTGAGTATGGATTGAAACCTCCAATATTGTAAGAAGTAAACCTTTCCTTCCCTAATTTTGGGAGTCAGGTATTTTGTCTCAGCAATGAGAGAAAAGAAAGACAATACCTAAATGTATATCCTTAACGTATAATGATTATTTTAATCTCACATATTTTATGTAATGTTTATACATATATAAACATTACATATGTAATGTTTATACATGAAAAGAAAACCTTATCTATCAACTTCTAACTTGTGAGGAATTTCTATTTTCTTCTTTATTTGTACATAACACAATGTCCCAAAAAATGTAGCAAATTCAATCTCTTAAATTGTATGACTTGAAACCTCACTCTTTTTACTTTCAGCATTTACATTTTTCTCCTTCAAATTGATGTTGTGGTAAATCATTCCTTAAAATCACATTTATATCATAAAGAAAAATTAAAGATTTTTCATTAAGATTAGACAAATCTCGAGATTGCTTGTGAATTGCAAATTCTGTTTTTGTCTGAGAAAAGAATAGGCATATTTTAAGAATCCTATGGCTTGTTTGTTCAAAGGTCAATAAATAACGAACTTTGCATTCTACAGAATAAAGCACATGAAACACTATGTATACATTTATGAAATAAAACTTTTGTATATAACACTAAAATATTTATCTTTCATGTCATCATTAGCTAATAACTGGAAAGATAAAAGTGTAATTAGATGCAAGAAAAAATAAATTTTAAAGACACTATACTTTGATTTAGATTACCTACTAGTAATAGCTGACTTCTGTATGATTAAAGGGAATGTTTCCCACTATGATTAAATAAACTCTCTGAGGTACTTTAAAACCTTAATTACTTTAAAATGTATTAAAAGAAACAGCTAATGAGAAAAAAGGATAAATTAATATTTAAATAATGAAGATTAAATAAAAATATTAATGTTTCATGTCATATTCTTGTTAAATTCATAAACTTTAAAAACTGTGTTTTATTTTTTCAACCACTAAATAACTTTACTTCTTGCAATTTAAAAATAAGTTAACACAATATCTCATTACATCTTGTCTGTCTTAGTAATCATTATTCATTATGTAATTGTCTATTTTATTATTCATTATATATATATTTGTGCTCTTATTTCCTCAGAATGTTTAACTTTTCTTTGATTTGGACTATAAAAATAATACAAATATTAGATCTATCTTAGACATTCTTCAAAAATGATTTAATTAATTAACATAAAATTTTGATGAAAAACTACCAGTTGAAAATTACTCTCATTATTTAAATAGTAGCAGTGTGGTACATCACAAGTTTAAAAAGTCAAAAACTTAAAATAATTCAATGTTTTATAAGCAATAAGACCAATAAATATTATAATATTAAATGGTATTATAAAATGTAACTCACTGCAATGACTACAGAAAAGAAGTAAACAGGCTGAAATCAGATGTTAGAAACACAAATATATCTGTAAGACTGAAGAAAAGATTGATTAATCAGCATTTTCAGGAGCTCAGATTTAGGAAGCTTTCTAAAAGTATGGCGCCTTTAAAAACTCAACATCTCCCTCTTTCTAACTCGCTCCTTAACAGTGATGCTTTCACATTTTTTCCCATGATATGCTCAGTCTATTCAAAAGCGGTCGGACCAAAAAGGGCCACATGACCTAAAGCGGCCGATGGTGTGAATATAATTTTAAAACGTCTGCCAAAGAAGGATGACAGTAATTGATTTGATGTGTCTGGTATTCCGCAGTTGTGGAAGGGATGCAGGTAATCAGAATAGTAAGGAGACTTTGAAAGTTGGCAACTATAATTGAAGATATATAATTTTTTAAAATTATAGTGATGGAGTTGTGTTCGAATTGTAAGAGTGTGACTCATTTATTTGTTACCTGTATCACTTTAGTTCCACAATCAAACTGCTCTATGTCAGTCACTTCATTGAAAACTAGAGAAACAGCCGGGCGTGGTGGCGCACGCCTTTAATCCCAGTACTCGGGAGGCTGAGGTAGGAGAAGCGTTGTGAGTTCGAGACCGGCTTGGGCTACAACGCGAGCACAAGGCCGGCCTGAGCTACATAGTGCGACCCTGCCTCAAAAAACTAGGGCTGGGAGTTTGGCTCAGCGGCTTAAGCGCCTGCCCTGGCAGGTGTGAGCTTGTGAGTCCGATCCCCGGTGCCGCAAAAAAAAAAAAAAAAAAAAAAGAAAAGAAAAGAAAAAGAAAACTAGAGAAACAATACTACATATGTTTTACAAAGATGGAAAAAAATGCAAATAGACTACATAATATTATAAGCAAACTAAAGTAGTTGTTGCATGCTACCTATTATTGTAACTAATATTAATATAGAACATTTAATGATATTTTGGTACTGGAATTACTTTGTTTTATCTGAGTTGACAAGGGTGTCAGGCAATCCAATGCTCCCATCAAATCTAATTTTGTAACTCTTCCTTAATAATGGGCAAGTCTGCCAAAAAATATTTTTATTTTTATTTTTTTCCACATATAGTTAAGTTACCTCAGATGAGCAAAACTCTTAGTTTCAGTTACTGCTGCTGTTATTGTTCTAAAAGACTTTGTAACTGACACAAATAAAAATTAACAGGGAAAAATTTAAAGTTGAGATTTGCCAAAATAAGTACTCCCTTTCTGATTCTGTTTCTCTGCCAAAGGATATATTTACATCTAGCAGCACTTTTTGTCCCTTTGCTCGGATTCGATGAAGAAAGTTTACTGAAGGACATTTAAATCTTACTTTTTATGTCATTAGTGCTGTTATTCCTTGTCATGCATGACTAAACTAACAATTGAAATGTGTCACCTTTTTATTTCAAATAATATCTATAATTTCAAAGATTTAGAATGAGAGAAGGAAAGAGCATAATTCTTAAAATATTTAGATTAAATCAAACGTGTGGGAATTTCTGTAAATGTTTAGCTATATGAAAATGACACTTTTATCAAGATTAAAAGTTAAAGTTTTAATTTAGAATACTCATTTAAGTTCTCTTATATCTTATTTATTTAAAAATATCAATTTACATAATAGACTGTACATGTTCCTTCTTTTATAAAAAATATACCCTTGCAAATTTCTACAGAGCTAAATCGAGTACTTGCAAAACATAGAATAGAAATATTAATTTTCCTTACAGGTGTTATTTCCAGTGGATATCCAAAGGTGTGATTCATTCTTTACCTTGCCTGATTTTTACAATTTTTAATCTGACCACATTCCATATTTCATGTTTATTATCATGAAACAATGCTTGCTATTTGAGAAATTTAAAAGTACACTGAATCAACTAAACATCTTTGCCAATGAACAAAGTTGGTCCCTTAGCATAGCATGCATTTCAGAATGCATGCTAAGATTTGTTATAAATACATGCACTACCTGAGGCACTTTTTTATTTTTATAAAAATCCTTGTTTATTGCAGTGATTTGCAGCGACAAAGCCAAAAATATTTCCATTATCTTATTTGACAAGGTTCTGAAATAATTCCTTAAGTGGAGCAACCATAAATTAGGTGTACATAACAGCAGCCCTCATCATTTACTGATTTGAATAAACATAAAAATGCAATCAGTGCAAACTTTAAAATCAAGAGTTTAGTACACCACTCTGAGTGAATATTAAGGTTTGACTCTCTTGTTTTGAAATTCTCTTTAGAGAAAAATTACTAGATTGCTTCATTTAAAAACAATAGCACTACTTAATATTTTTATCTTATCTTTGAGCATTTTATGTCTGCCTTATATTTATTCAATTATACTTCAATTTATTTTTATAAATTTATAAACATTGATATGTACATTTAAGGATTAAAAAAGTGTCATCACTTTATATATTCAAAACTCTGACAGTATAAATTGTACTTTGGTACACTTGAATTTAAAATAACATGACAAAGTTTATGAACTTAAATTTTAAGATACGTACTGTTCACATATTTAGCAATGAGTTTTTGAAGTAAAATTATGAATCCTGGGATGATTTCTTCAAAGCACACATTACACATACTGTATATATTTTAAATCATTAAATTAAGCAAAATTTGGTTCTTAATTTGATTTTTTCCCTTTGTCACCATTAGAAATTTCTAAGGTTTCTAAGTAAAAGCCATTAATATTGGCATTTAATAAGCCTACTTATTTTTACATAAAAGACCTTGTTATGGCTCCCATCATTATTTGTTCTATCTTTGGTATTTTAGTATCCTGTTACATTGACTTTGTTTCTCTTGGAGGACATTTCTCCACTACCAATAATAGATAAGTTTTATTTGATATTTTCATCCACTTCTCACATCAGAGAGGAAATTTTTGAGAAAAAGTATACATACTAATTGTATCTTGGAAATACATATTACCTACCTTGAATAGTTAGTGTTTATCTGGACCATAAATCCTGGAACGTGGCATTAACAAAAGTAATTTCTTGTTGTTGGTTAGCAACTATGATGGTGGGATCCAGAAATCAGAATTTTATAAAGCTCTTCCAGCAATCTCAAGGTATACTAAAGTTTGAAAACTTTAACTTTGAGTGTTGGTACTTTGTTAACATTAAATAGTAGCTCTATTTCATCCCCATCTATAGTTTAAAGAATCTTTCCTCTTCATTATATTTTAAGCAATACAACACATGATTTACACTCAATTTATAATGATATGAATTCTTGTTAACATGAAATCTCAATAATGATCTCAAAAGCCTAACCATATTATTGAAAGTGTCTCATGTCTTTGAATTTCTTTTCATGTTCTGTTACAGATGTCATTTTGACATCAGTTCCCATCAGAGATGGGGAAAAGTGATTAGGATTCTGGTTGATTACTGCCTGGACATTCTTTAAGAGAAGGAATACAAAAGTTCAAATAAAAAATGAGTAAAAAGCATATTTATTTAAATGTCAAAGAAATTATTACACATTACAAATTTTTGAAGCACACAAGCACTTAAATTAATTTTTACTGTCTGATTGACATAGGCCAATTATTGTTTTTCTCTGTATTTATGTGAGGTACATCCATCTTAATTATCTTTTAATCATATATTCCTCAGAGAGTTTAGAAAATGAAACTAGTTTTTTCTCTTGAGTTTTTGATCAATTTTTTTTATTATCACCATTAACTTAGAAAAGTTTCTCTAAATTTCATGACTTGTTATTGAAAAGACTTTGAAAAGAACATGACTATCAAACTTGAGGAAACATTTCAATAGTTTCCTTTTATGCATGAGCTTCAAAATTTGTAAGAATTTTCTACAGAATTATTCATTAAATATGCTTTTTACTCATTTTTTATTTGAGCGTTTGTATTCCTTCTCTTAAAGGAATTCATATAATTTGGTTTTTTGTTGTTGTTGTTGTTGTTGTTGTTTGTGTGTTTCCTCACTAGCCACATTTTTCAAATGCCGTTAGGTGCATTCATACTGTGACCTGCTTTTGACTGTTCACCTATGTGTCACTTTTGGATACATTCACACAGTAAAGCCAACCACATTACCTGTGTGAGACCATAGTTACAAATAAGTACACATGGAAGTAACTCCAAATCACACAAATCATCTAAATCACATAAATATATAACTGATTCTTTGCCTCAAATAAGACTCCCAGAATGTGCAGTAATTTTCATTTTTACTCTCACTTTTCTTTAGTAATCACGCGACTGTTCACTGTGCTCAATTCGTTTCTTTCAGGATCCTTCTACACAGTGATTTGTTTTTGGAATACACTGCTGACCTTTCAAAATTCCTGCCTCAATTCTTCAGAAATGTAGAAATACATAAAAGGCCAAACCTCAGGACACATAGAGCTGGAACCTCCAAGACCCAGCCCTTACCCATTTCCCGTCTTTGTAGTTTCAACAGTTTAGTCCAAAATGGTTTATTTTTGCTCTTGCATGAATTTTCCTGCCTCAGAGTCTTGACAGATTCTGTACTTCACCTTTAGATGCTTCTTTCCTCTTATTCTCTTTTTGCCCCATCTACTTTATGACTCCATTTCAAAGCCAGTTCTTCTGGAAGACTCGAGTTCTATGTTGTTGAATGACTTGCTGTGTTTCTGCAGTCACAACTCCACCCACAGCTATGTTTGCACACTCTTCTGTTGTCCAGTTTTCACCCGAAATCATGAACCTGAGTGAAGGCACGAGTTTTGCCTTGTTCATCATTTTCTACTGAATAGAATAATACAAAAAATATTTACTATAGTAATAGAACAAATACTGAAAAGATATTTGAAATCATACATATTGAGACATGTGTATGGCTTTCATTAATGTACTTAAATTTTACATGAGTTGGTTTTCTCATGTATGAAACAGGAATAATTGTATATATTTCATGGTTGCATTGTGAAAATTATATATATATATATATATACACATATATAATAAATGAATGATCAATTCATGGAATATGCACTGGCTGACCTCAAAATATGAAAGTATCTGTATTAGTATTTACTATAATTTATTATAAGATAAAAATAGTTATAGCTTTCAGTTATTGAAAACGGATTTTCTTTGACTAGTTGGAGGCTGTATTAATAATTTTATTGTTCAAATCAGTATTCAGAGTCCTGACCTGTCCCCACCACCCTAGTTTAACACCTTTCTCCATGAAATATGCTAGTCAGTGCTCATTTTGATGATATTGCATGCTTGACCAGCAATAAAGTCCCATTCTCTGCTTACACTGTGACATTCTATTCTTGCCTTTATATCCTGTTCTATTTTTGACCAAAATTTCTTCTTCACATTATTTTTATAGAAATAATAGTCCTTAGGAAGAATGTAATTAGAATGACTACCACACAATTTTCTTACATTTCTTGTTCTGCTGGTTCATTTCTCTGTTCTTCAAGAAGTAATCTATTTGCACAATGTTAGCTTTTATCTTTGTCAAATTTTTCAATTGAAATTGACATAAAATTGGCACATCTGTGAGCAATAATTACTCACAAGCACGCACTCTTTTGCTAAATAAAAAAAAAAAAAAAAAAAAACACCTGTAAAGAAGGTTGAGTAAAAGCCAGGCGTGGCGGCGCACGCTTTTAATCCCAGCACTCAGGAGGCTGAGATAGGAGGAGCGTTGTGAGTTCAAGGCCAGCTTGGGCTACAACGCGAGCGCGAGGCTGGCCTGAGCTACACAGTGCGACCCTGCCTCAAAAAACTAGGGCTGGGAGTTTGCAAAGTTGTGAGTTCAATCCCCGGTACCGCAAAAAAAAAAAAAAAAGATTGAGTAGGTAAATAAAAGAATAGTATTTAAATTGTAGTAAATGGATTACAAAATAGTCTTTCACAAAAATACCCTTTTTCTCTGCTACAAATTTCTTCATATGTACTTGAAAGGGTTAAATTGTTTTATTAAATTAAAGTGGCTTTGGCGAATATGTTTACAATACATTCAAATAGTTGAATCATTCTGGGACCACAGGATTCAGGCAGAATCACAGTCATGGGCAGCATTTTGATGACGTGAAAAAATAAACCTTAAAAATTTACAAGCTGTAGCCAGCTATTCTTGTAAATGACTATAATTTCACACTCAAGGAAGCTTAGACAGGCAAATTTGAGGCTAACTTGGACTGTGTACTGAGATCCATCTCAAAAAAAAAAAAAAATTACCAGATGTAAATAAGGACAGATAAGTTAGGTATCAAACAATGAGAATTAGTTTTTTTTTTTAACCTAAGTGTATGAAATCAAAACAAGTATAGAACACCACTGTGAAAATAATCTCAATCATTCATTTGTATTGAAGCTCCATTTGTTTTTACAAAAAGAATTGAACTAGCTATTTCTAAACTTTTTATCTTTTATTTAATAACTCTTGGAGGGATATGGTGCTATATTACAGTTTACATTAAAGTTCTACTTCAAATTCTATGCTTTTTTATAAATAATAGTATTTAAAATTTCAATTTATATGTATTTAAATATAGTTAGAAATTTTCTCTAACAGAAAAGACATAATATTTGAAGAAAAAACAAGATGCATAAATACTAAGATATATAATTCTATACCATGCTGTCATGAATAAAGATTTCTAATAGTTATTATTTTTGTATAATTCTAGTTGAGTCAAATAAAGCAATTCTGTTAAAATAAATTAAATAGATAATTTAACAAATGACTAATTTCTTCCTTGATTTTAATTCTAAGACATAAACTATACTTTCTTTCTTTCTCAAAACTTTGAATTTTTGATAAATTATAAAGAATCGAATTCAACACTGCCTCTATCATTTCAACCTGGGAGGGAAAACAAGTGGGTCTGATTGGGAGTATACTGCTTGTAATTCTGTTCTTTGCCACAGTCCTCTCACTAATAATACAGAAAACCATGGGATTGCACACCCAGTTAGGGGCATAATGTGAAATTAATTCCAAGTGAAATGTGAATATTAGAGAGGGAGACTTATCAAAAATATTTCAGAGTAAAACACTGACAGAACGAGAGAAATATTCACTAATTAATAAATATTCTTGGATTCAAGTCCTTTTCTAAGTTGATACAAACCAGAATAACATTAACATAAGAACAATGTATCAGTGACATTGTGCATAAATTAAAAACGACAGTGTACAAGAGCAAGTGAATAGACTAGAAATAACTATCAAATCTCCAGCATCTAAAATGGAAAACATACTCAACAAACATGAGTTGAAAAAAAATACACAAATGTTTGTCTTAATGTAAGTATTTACAAATGGTTTAGGGGATATAGAGGAGGATATCTTTTGTTTCTTTCAAGGATAAAGAAAAGTAGAATGAGAGTTAAAAAAAAGCACCTAAACTAAAAGTATTTTAACTGTGCTTGAGGGTTGCATATGGAATTCCCAGGCATGTAGGTAATGACAAAAAAAGTAAAAGAAATAGTTACTAGAAGGTACACTGGTGAAAATTTCCAGATCTCAAAGTCAATAGTCCCCAGTTACACGATTATAGAATTTCAGGGAAAGAAATTTAAAATGTGGCCAGACAGCTCGGTGCAGTAATGTTTTCAACGTAATGTTTGACATGCTCAAGTGTTTTGGACTCTATCTCATCAGTAGAAAAGAGACATTGAATATTTAACAGTAGACGGTAAACAATGTTTCAAAGAAGGTGTGTAGAGCGGTACTGGGGGTCCTACAAAAGAACTTGGTTGGCAGTTTGACTGAAGAATCAGAAACAGACAGTCAAAGATGTGTGATTCTGAGGTATCCAAAATCAGCTGGTAGTGTAGTTGCACAACAAAGTTGGGAGAACGGAGATACCTTTCTCCCTCATCATGCATTTTATAAAATGTTATGGTGGGGCCCATTACTGACCTGTGATTAGTAGGAGTTTTGAGTGTGCTATTAAAAATGGACAGTTAAGGGAATTACTAGAGAGAAGTTTATGAGCTCACCAGATTTCAGTGTAGGCTTTGTCTTTATTAAATGATTTTAAAAGAAGAGGTGGCAGTTAAAGTTTGAATGGAAAAGCTTGCCGTTGTATTCCACATCTGGTTATTGCTGTTTGCATTCCTTTGTTGAACCTACATCTTCATAAGCTTCTTAGCAGGGATAAGTTGAATAATTCTGCTTCATGATCAAGACGGAATCAGAGGCCATCATACAGACAAGTGGCTTGTCTGCTTTCTTCTGTCTTTTTTCCATGACTGACTACTGCCCTGTCTTGATTTATAAGCAAAACTTGGAAAACCTACAAAATGAATGTTTTGTGGTTTATCTAGAAATAATACAGAAAATATTGCTGTAATTTTTGGTGAAGAAAATTTTGTATAGTCTTTTATAATCTAAATAAAATGTGAATTTTGTTTTAAAAAAAAGAGAATTGAGACACTGTCATGCATTATTCTCTCAAATTTCACAGAAAGAGAAAGGAGGACTGGAACCAGCTTTATGCTATACAGTGCAAAAGGAAGGAACCACAAATGGCTGTGTTGAAGAAAAAAAAGAAAACCCCGACTTATGATAGCCTGAGGAAGTGAAAATGTGAAAGTGATTGTACAGTGATATCTCCAGAATGAAATTTTAAAGCTGCAGGGTGAATAGGGCAGTCATGGTTGAGGCTGCAGGGGGTATATTGGGTTTTTTCATTTGTTTTCAGTTTTTACAAAAGACAAACATGGAAACATATCTTGGATTTATGATATAAACCCACAGATGTGTAAAGGTTAATAGATATTTAGCAGAGGACTCTCATAATGGAGTTAACAGAAGCAAGATCATAAAGAAAAAAGATTTGAAAGGTAATTTACAAAATAAACTTTTCAAAAAAAGATAAGGCTATTTCCATAAGATGTCAATGATTTAAAAATAGGTAAAGTGAATGAGAATTGAGGAATTTCATATGTAATTAATTTGTTTATAGAATAAGTGTGGAAAGGGGGTGGCAAGACTTAAAAAGTAAAATTTTAACAGCTCTTGGTTTTCAAATATTTGTGAAAATTGACTGTTACACAATGTATCAGAGAGCTTCCTTTCAGTTCAGTCATAATATTTGTTTATGGAGTTGAACTAATATTTTCAGACATATAGTTCAGTGAGCTTTAACAACTCTAATCCATGACTTAAAGAATATTATTACTCTATTATGCTGATTTTTACCACAATATTTTCTCTTTGTAGTTTGTCCTCCTTTTACATGGTTTCTTTTACATGGTTTTTGGAAATTATTAAGTACTGTTGACCCTGACAAAAATTATTCTCCTATGAGTATATTATTATTGATATCATCCCTAGAAGTTTGGTATCATTGATTGATTTAACTTCTTATGGCCCAAAGGGAGCCAGTAAGATCTATGGTTAGATCCCAATTCTTGTATTTACTAGTTCTTATGTCATAAGGTCAACTTTTTTCTCTTCATTAAGAATTGTAAAAATAATACCTATTGCATCAACTGAATGAAAGATTGCAAAATGTGGAGACTGATATATAAGCAGCAGCTATGAGCTCTTTGCTGATGTTTTTTTCAGAGTAACATTTTACTGAGCAGTATGTTCTCATACCACTGCTAATTATTCCTCCCCCATCTGCAAGAGAGCAGTATGCATGTCTTCCTTGTTTTGTTTGCTTTTGTTTTTTCTGATCCTGGAAGCAATTAAATGTGAAGAATTAAAACAAAAACAAAAAATTTTCTTTAGGAAAACAAGAATTTACAAGAATAAAGGTGTTTTAGGAAAACAAAAATAGAAAGTAGAATAAAGAGTGAAGAGAAAGAATTTTGAGCAACTACTACTTTGTAGGAATTATGGGAGGAAAATATATCAATTACTACTATTTTCATACCCATTTTCAAATGTCTCCAGTCTGAAGCAATGTCATCCTGGTTATACTTCTCCATAAAAAAATGGCACCATGTTATCATGTGATTATTTTAATTATTTCATGAAAATTGCAAGTTTTTATTCGTGATGTGTCTGTGCAGTATAAACATTAAATTAGACCAACACAATTATAACTTTGGAGCAACAATTGAAATCTTGTGATACAAACGTACAGATTTCCCTAGGTTGCATGACCTATTCTGATATAATTCAGTCAACTTTTATAGGTATTTGATGGAAATAATTATGTGAGAGTCAGTCATGCAGAAATGTACCATATTCATGATGCCTAACATCATCATCGAAATCAATTACACTATTCCAATTGTACCACCAATCAGGAAAACATATTTATTACATATCCATCCACAATAATCTTATGGAGTCTTATAGGAATTCCTTCATCAAAATAAAATTTATTTCATCATATGAAAGATTTTCAGAAGGTAAGGGGAGGGGATCTGGCATGGAATATTTCACTGGAAAAATATTTGTCTAGGAAGCAATACAAAGAGAAGAACAAAGTTTGGGTAAATGAAGTAGCATAACAACATATCAGGGAATTCATGCTATGGGGACTAAAATCTGTTTATCACTTCTGTAACTAAGCATTTTATCTCATCTTTTGTGGTCATACTTTATTTAAATAATCTAAATTTTTAAAAGCAAATTTAATGTATTGTGAAAATACTTACTGTGTGGCTAGAAATAGTAATGGGAGTGAGATATATTTAAAATATTAATGTAATTATATTTGTATGCAATATCTGTGCACATCTACATATGAACATGAGATCATTTCCAGTTTATAGTTATTGTCTAATATATTTCAGAAAGAGAAATTATAATCATGTTGTAATAGCTACATGTGTTGGTCACCTATTAGAGAAATTAAAAAATGAGTAATTTGATTCTCAGAATTATTTAATAAAAATGGAGCCCTATATGTATTCTAAGAAGCAACTGCCTAAAAATGTCTCAGTTTACCAAAAGAACATTCTATTTAATATATGTATTGAAGGACTAGGATGCTTTAAATTTGAAGACAAATTGAGTTGAAATCATTATATGTAGATAAGTGAAAATATTACAGCAATTATTCTACAAATATACAGTGATTTAATTTACCATTTATTAGAATAACTATGGTATTTACAAACTCATTTTTGAAAATCTTTAGAAATGCATAGATTCGTGTTAATGCAATTAAAATATTTAGTCTTCCAGTCTTATAAACAGGTTGACAAAATATATAATGTATAAAATTTATCCATGGCAAACACATTCCTGAGAATGACATTTATTTCCTCTGTCTCTTCTGGTTATTTCTCATTTTTTCTAAAGCCTCATAGTGTTTTACTGTTGGAAATCCTTCTTTTAAGCAGGAAGAATCAAGTGGCTGCTATAGATGAAATTAGCCTCACTGGCAAATATTAAAACTGTCATCTGCTGGAAGCTGGAGATCACCATTAGGCCTTTAAGTAATAACTAGCAGTATAATTTTGTAATTCATATATCAATTAATTTTCTATTACTGTCACACATGACACTAACAGTTAACAATATTTTCTCATTCTGCTATCTTAATTACACTGTATTTGTGCAGAACATGCATACCTCAAGATCAAAGTTATCAAAATATGTCCTATAATTATTATATCTAAAGCGTTTGGTAAAATTTATTCAAAATATATAAATATAATAGTGGAAAAGTATTGATTTTATTTTAAAATAATTTTTAGATTTAATAATGCAGATTTGCTATATATTAGTCTTGTTTTTAATCTGTACTTGCAATAATTAACTTTGCAAGTTCTTATCAGATAAATAGATGAATCTGATGATGGAAAAATAAAAACAGAGTGGAGAAGAGGGGGAAAAAGGAATTGAAATCTGTTGTGTGCACATACTGATTCTCTACAGCGAATATAATCCTCATGTACTGCAAACATGTACTATACAACTAATAAGAAATTACATAACATTAATAACTATTCTAATTTGAATATTTAAAATGTATTTGTACTGGTGATTTACCATAAACTAATCACATTTGTATAGATAAATTAAACACAAAAGTGTAGAAGATGTTCTTCAATTTCGAATAACTCATTATTTACAGGTGGCAGGGCTGTTGGAAGATACAGAGATATAGGATTTTCCTGAGGTTAACACATTCAGGTCAGCATTTACAAAGGAATGCAAAAGGCAACTGAGGTTAGAACATCAGAGCATCTGGACAACATCACAGGACGTAGAGTGGGAGGAGATATTAATACAGTGGTTTTCAATGGAAAACGAAATAGAGCAATTAGGACCGATTTATAGACGTTACTATTGGAGAAAAAGATACTAAGATTATCAATGAGGAGCTGTAAAGACACCTCTTTTTTCTGATTGACCTTTTTTATCTTTGTAATACATGGCTCTTTGACCATGTTAGAATTTTCTTATCTTTGAATGCATTATATATATATATATATATATATATATATATATATTTTGTAAATCCTCCAATATGTAAATACTTATCTACGTATAGCATGTAATTACGATGAGAAAATCTTTAGCTTTCATTATTTTAAAGATGACCTTGACCTAAAAAGGCTAAGAATGATGGATGATTATTGTGACTTTTTTTAATATATTTTATGATAAGGTTGCCTTTGTAAATAAAGAAAAAGCCTGAAGGACTCAAAGTTCTGCGAAGAAAAAGTATTCTCTCTATCCTTTTTTTTATTGTCCTAAGCAAATTTCGTCATGTTTTGTATGTAGTAACTGGAAGCCAAGAAATGCTGTGTGAATGCAAATGTATGAACAAGTGAAAATAAAGTGCTAGATGGATAAATTGAGATATTTTTATAGCACTAGATTGTTAAAATTCATCAACACAATAACATGAATATTCTTCAGCTAAGCTGCAGCTAAGGAAGCAATTTTTCCCATCAAATTCTACAGAGTTTCAAATACTGCCAAGATAAACTGAAGCACAGAGCACAGAGTGGGGGGTTTAGGGGTGGTTGTAAGTTTAGGAAAACAAAGAACATGTGTTGTTAAACCAAAACTGTGTATCTCACATTATTTTTGTTCTGTGAACATGTATGCTCAGCACCATCCACCAGATCCTGTGCTTGAAGTAAAGCATGCAGAGATACAGAAATAAACCTATCTACAACCCAAGCTATTTAACTGTCTAGCAGAGACATAAAAATAGCAAATTACGTAAAACAAGAAACACCGAACTCCAAATTAGCAATAGAAGTTTGACAAAATATAATATTCACAAAGTAGCACCAAGATGCCCACAACCTACTCCTCATCTAGAAGGCCACTGCATTTAATCTGGGGATTTGATAGAGATGTGACTAATATCATCCATTTATTCCCAAATTTTCCATCTCCTAACATGAATTTAGTGATTGCTTGTGTTTTCCCTGTCATCAATCTAATGAACGTTGTTAAACCTGAATTTCCTTTGGCATTCGAGAAGACAAAACTAGGGAGTAAGTGATTAGCATATCTTAAGTGCATCTCCATCACATAGCCAACATCTTCAGACATCTGACTTGTAATGCATATACTTGGAGATCCTGGCATATAGGGTTTCTCTGCATTTTGGTTGAGTGATTCAGCATGACTCAGTGATAACTGAACACTGATACACAAATAGTAACTTTTCAGGAAGAATTTCAATTAGTTGCTCTCTTAGTGGAGAAAATACATTTTAAGGCAGGTTGAATTTATTAAGTCCATGCCCATTAATTTTCTAGGATGTAGAAAGTTTTACATACAAACATATAGAACAGAATTTTTAACTGGAATGCATGGGAAAATTGACAGTGAATCTTAGCATTCCAATTGGCATTTAAGCTTTTTCTGTTATTACTACATTTTAAAGAGGTAATAAATTGAATAATGTGGGTCAGTAGTGTGCTTTAGAAGTATTAAGACATAGCAGGTGGTATTCATAACTTTAGACCAAACTTATTTTTTGCTTGTCTGTTTTTTTGCTATGTGCTTTACTTGGTAGACACACTACATGCCATATTTTTGCAAATGCTTTTTAAGTCTTGAAGAGACTTTCATGCTATTTTTATTGGATTTAGAGGTGACGGAATTGTATTTCCTAAGTGTCTGAACCACTTCATTATATAGAAGAGGCTGCAGATTAAAAACTGGTGATGTATACCTTCTGTTCATGTCTTTTTACAATGGAAATAGCAGTTAAACAAGGAAAACAGATTATGATTCATGTCAATCCAGAATTAATGTTCCCTAATATGTGCAGGTTACTTTTCATATGTACTCCCAGAAATATGGATAACTGAGCATGTGCAAATATTATATATGAACCTCAAATACTAAGAGAGATTTGTATCACAGGTTATTCCATATTAATTTAGATTTTTAAAAAAATATTTATATTTCATAGCTATCTACTCTGGAGACTCATCATGATAAATAGGTAATGATGCCTGTACCTATTCAGTCAGTTAGAATATTCTGGTCTTACTCGGTTTGTTCTTTCCTTGAGTATTTCTAATACTTAAGGCACAGTGATTGTATTTAAACTTTAGTAAGCCCTAGGAAAGTGAAGAAATTCTTTCTTACATTCTGATGGAGGGAAAATCAACTTAAAACTACTCTATAGATCTAATGAAAAATAATTACATTGCTTAAACCTACTCAGCAAATAACCTAATTTACCAAACAAGAAATCACAATAAATTCATCCTAAAGTAAAACACAGATTAGTTACTTGCAATTATCAGTTAGTGAAGTTAATCTAACTGCAGCATTTTGATATTAAAATAATCTACAAGTATATCACTTCCCAACATTTGTTAGAGAAAAATTAAATTATGACATTATTAGACATGGAATGAGGTTTTATATGTTCTATCAAGAATTTCGCACTTTTGGATCATGCAATAATTTCACTTATTCATCTGATGTACAAGTGGTCAAAGATTTCACTTAATGAATGAATAATTTTCATATCCACTAGTCATATAGAAATATGAATAACATATTAAGGTGGAATTAAAAATTGAACTAACTCTCTATGTATTCATTTCTATAACAGGTTGTATTCAGAAAGAAACTTCTCTTAACACTGGATCACCTTTATTAGAACAAATTTCATTCCCAAAGTATTTTCTAAGCATCTGTTGCACACTGATAAGTGTTTTAGGAACTTAACAGTTAATAAAAATATTCAAAAATCCTTGCTCCCATAGAAGTCAAAATGAGTGCAACAAATAAATTCTGCACTGTATTACAAAGGGGATAGATAATATAAGGCTCCCAGTTAGAAGACAGGACACTTGAATTTGTAAAACTAAATGTAAAAACAGGGCCCAAGATGTAGCTCAGTGGTACAAGCACATGCCTGGCAAGTACAAGGTTCTGACTTCAATTCCTGGTACCACCGCCCAAAATAAATATATAGATGGGTAGATAGATAGATAGATAGATAGATAGATAGATAAAAGTAAAGTTTAGAAGAACATATTAAGTTTTAGTGTAAATATGTCCCCATAGTGTATGAAGCATACACTAAAATTATTATTTAACTCAAACTTAAATTTAACAGTGTATTTACTATATTTTTATTTGCTAATTCTGGCAACTTGATAGTAGAGTATAAAGGAAACTGGACTACAAGAAAGAAACAGCAGATGTGAGTGAGGAAAAGTGGGCAGGTAAACTGAAATTTGATATAGGTTTAATGGAGGTTAATTATTTAGGCAAAGGAGTATCTGAGACAGAGATATTCTAGGCACAGAGAAAGGTGGTGCAAAGTTACAAAGAGAGTGTTGTGTCTGGGTTGACCGAAAAATAGTGTAACTATGATTTAAACAAAAAGTAATCAACGACATAATGGATATATACTTTCAACTTGATTGACTTGAGAACTGCCCTAAGGAATTAGAAGAGCATTCTTTGGGGGTGTTGCAGTGGGTCATGGAGGCATTAAGTTGAAATGACTTGGCTATTTCTTCTCTGATGCTGTTCCCTTGCTCTGCTTCCAGACACCCTGAAGTGAGCAGATTTGCTCCACCATGCTCTTCCACTATGATGTTTCTGCTTTGGAGTCAGCAATACCATGGACTGAACCCTCTGAAACCATGAGAGAAACAAACCTCTGCCCATTTAATTTTTGGATATCTAAGAAGTTGATTAATATACTACTACAGTTTACCAGAGGTGAAGAAATTTCCTCGAATTGTTGTGTCTATCACTACTATAATTAACCTATGGATTGTCCACTTAGAATCATAGTTTCTTGTAATAAACACCTATAATTTCTTTGTTTTGAAATAATGCCAATTCAAGTGTATGGTGTAGGAAAACGTAGTGATTTTTAAAAATCTCTTTCAGAAATAAACTAGTTTCTAAGTACAGCTATAACACTTCTGTCAGTTAAGAGGTACATATGTATGACTTAGCATTAATACTTCTCTGGAACAAAGTAGCTTAATTGTCTTTCATAAGAAAATCCATTTTAAAACAGTTTTATTAAAAATGAATGGTTTCTTTTCAAACATATCTTAAAAATAGTTCTAGTTACACTAATGGTTAGCAATGATGTAATTGTATCCCTTGATTGAAATTGGAAAGCTTTTATTTAGTGATACTCTGAGTATTATAAATTTCCTAAATTCTAAATATAAAATAATAGAATATTCAATCCTTGGGTATAGAAGAAATGACTATATCATTTTACTTTTAATCATTATAATTTTCTAAAAGGTGTATTTGATTCAGATCTTAGGAGCTTTTCATTTATTAAGTAATAAAACTATGTACCTGTATTTTCAAAATTGAGTGTTAAATTTGAAAAAAAAATGCAGAAGTACTTTTCTCTTTCTAAACATATGCATATTAGAAGAACTGGTTGTCACCTCAAAACATTCACCCTCCACCTAATCTTTTATTTTCTGTGTTTAATCACAGCCTCATTGTTATTAATGCCTTTCCAGACAATATTGCTTCTTGCTTGTTTGTAATTGAAAGTAAGATTGAAGAGAATTACATGATACAATGTACTATAGCATTAAAAACAACCAAAGCTTCAGTCTTAAATGGAAGCCAATGTGTAATTACCAATGTGATTCAGATCAAGGTTGATATGTAGAAATAATCAGTCTTTTGCGAACAAAATTATTGATATATGTATGTTGAAATATATATATTCATATATACAATTTTTCATATATTGGTAGCTGGAATTTTATGAGTTAAAAATATTATATAATGTAGTAACTAAAGTGTATTTTGGTATGAAGCCATGATGATAATTACATGTTTTTGTGAAATAACCAATCTAAGTCAGTCTAATGTTTTGTGTTTGACTATTAATAGATGTTAATTTTTTACTTATAAGCTAGACCCAGAATAAAATACTAAGAAAAAAAGTCTTAGTGGTGGAAAACCTAAAACTAGGAAATTTGTATCTCTTAAATAGAAATATGCAAATTGTGATTTAATATTCCATTATTTTTAATATTTGAGTAACTGTCTACTTTTTGTTGTTGTTGTTGTTGTTTTTTGTGGCACCAGGGATTGAACTCACAACCTTGCGCCTGCCAGGCAAGCACTTAAGCCACTGAACCAAACTCCTGGCCCTAGTTTTTTTGAGGCAGGGTTGTACTATGTAATTCAGGCCACCCTTGGGCTCACGTTGTAGCCCAAATCGGCCTTGACCTCACAACGTTCCACCTACTTCAGCCTCCTGAGTGCTGGGATTAAAGGCATGCACCACCACACCTGGCTAGTTGTCTGCTAATTTGATTAACTGTCTTTTTTTTTTTTTTTTTCATGGAAGGAATCTCTGCTGCACATGATCATATTTTCTGAAAGATAATCTCTGATTTCAAGTTTTGGACCCTGACTATACTTTCAGAATGTATTTATAATGAATATTATAATGAATTATGATCATCTTCTTTTATGCTTACATTTGTTGCTAGACTTATTTTAAATTTATGTGATAATTTATATGAAATTTTAGAAGTTTGTATGTTTTCAAGAAAGAAGATCCTAATGATTAAGCAGATTCTAACCTAGAGTTTTACTAGATATGAATTTTATTATGTATTGTCAACTACAAGATCTGAATCTTTCCACTTTCCCTTGGTTTACTTATCTATAAGTGGGGTTAATAATAATTTTCTTGAACTATAAGGTTTTTTGGATTTATTATGTATGAAACTTTCTGAGACAAAATAAACATGTGCTAATTCCAACTTTTAACTACTTTATTCATTTTCATAACACCTAGTAACTGGTTAATAAATATTGTGTCACACTTTAAGTGATAATAATTTAATGCTTGAATAGATGAATAAATGAATGATGAAAACAATCTGAAATAGCAGTACTTGTTATTAAAGCTTGAATATTTTGCAAAAATATTGTCTGTTTATTCTAGACATAGTTTACTTTCAGGACCTATAAAGTATAGTTAGAATTGAAAGTCCTGGTAAATAATTAATTTCAATCAATGATGTTAATCACATGTTGGGAAGGGTTACATTATCTTATAATAAATACCTCAAGTGAACAGTTCAATAAATGCTTAGTGAGCCAAGCATGGTGGTGCACAACTTTAATCCCAGTACTCAGGAGGCTGAGGTGGGAGGATCCTTGTGAGTTTGAGACCAGCCTAGGCTACAAAGTGAGTTCAAGGCCAGCCTGAACTGCATAGTGAGACCCTGTCTCAAAAAATAGGGCCAGGGATTTAGCTCGTGGCGTAAGAACCTGCCTGGTAGGTGTGAGGTAGTGAGTTCGATCCCCAGCACCAAAGTAAACAAATAAATAAATAAATGTTTAGTAAAATTCTAGAAAATTTCTGGTCAAGTTCAAAACATTTGAAAACCAACACTACAACTTAATAGTACATTAATTGAAATGCATAACCATTTTTAGATTATCATAAAAATAAAATCAATAGCTCTTTTAATATTGTTTGTTTGAAGTTAACGTTAGAAATCTAATGAAAAATTTAGTTCCTTAATCAGGTTTCTTTTCTCTTTCTTTTTTTTTTTGTTTAGTGAATGATGTTCCTTGTGACCTCTACTATATTTATTAATGGTTGTGAAATATCACTAATAATAACCTTTTTGGCAAAGCTATAGTAGTAACATTCAGAATACTATCATCTGAAATTAAACAAGCATTAACACATTGGTAAAATAGGAGTTGGTTACATGTAACCCATCATTACTGTAGAACGGTTTTGTACTGAAGTTCATTCTGTTAAAGAGGTCACTCTGTAATTCTAATGAAGCTTTTAGAAATAGCCTAACCAAACTGTTCACAAGATAGTGTCGAGGCTAATATATATTGTAATTAAATGCATGATCACAGACTCAGTTGTGCCCTGAGTGAGAACATAATACATCACGAGTGTACAGCTCATCTCTGTTTTACTTAGTTGCAAACCTTTCATTTGAATGACTACAATAAGCTACAGCTAAAAACCAGCACAAAAAATAAAACTGTGAAATATTTCTTTTATAGAAAACTATTCTTTTTATAATTATTAAAAGTAGTATGCACTTCAGAGATGCTATAGAGACAAAGTAGACCAGATATCATTTCTCAATATAACAGTTTAACAAGAAGCAAAGAACTTTCCATGTTGCTATCAATTATTGTACGTCCCCTTTTCAGGGTTGGAGGCAACAAATATCCATGGCCTTTTAATCACTAACCTCCGTGCTGAGGCAGTCAGTATGCGGAGAGGCCAGAAGCAATAATGTATGTTCTCCACCTCATTTACTAAGTAAATGTGTTGCTCAGGGAACAGTAACATCTGCCTGCAGGAATGACAATTTAAATCCACCAATACAAATGGGGATCCTAAAGCTTTCATTCACTCCTTCATTGTAGACTGCCTTAGATCCTATTTAATCACACCTTCACTTCCTAGATGGACTATAGAACACTGAAAACTGGAACCAGCAAGAAAAGATAATAACCTCCACTAGATTTGGGTCTCACTCTAAGAAGTAGTTAGGAGAAAGGCAAGGAGAGGCAGAAAGCAAAACCTTCTCCTTCTGCTTGCCTTCTACCCTAACTCTTGTCTACCTACTACTCACCCTGCAGGCCAAGTTTACATTTTAGTGATTCAGAAAGACGTGTTCTATAAAATTAGTGAATCTCTCCCATTCCTAACCCTATATGGTTTTATATATCTCTCTGCTTTATCATGTTTGATGCTATCAAAATTGAAATGAAAAAGTCAGGATATAATTGTTGAGTGACTGGATCCTTCACTAGACTTCTGATGCTTGTGAATGGATGCCAGTATTTTTTTTCAATGAAAATGACAACACTTATAACAGTATCTAATATGTGATAGGTTTGTTTACATAAATAAATGAATGAACAAACTGAAGTACGCTTTTAAAGTAGTCCTGTATTTACTTACCAAGTTGCAATTATTGCAATAGAGAAACAGAAGACTTAAATACACTTACCATGGTCTTAGAACATTTTTTTACTCTACCCATTCAGAAGTCATAAAAGAAAATCCACATTTTGTTTAAATACTGTATATTAAAATACAGCACAACAAATTGGAAACTCTGTGAATGAAGGTGCTAAATGTTGAGAAAATTTTGCAAATTTCTTCCATCATATACCAAAGATACTCCATTCTAAAAGCATTGATGTCCTCTTAGGATAAAGCAATGGATTTCCTTCTAATGAGGTTGGAGTTTTTAGAACTTTATCCTGTTTGCCTTATGCCTATTTGATACTTTTACAGCTTCCTGGACATCCATTTTGTCAATGATTTTATCTTTCTTAGACTATCAAATATTTTTTCTTTCATCAACTTTGTACTTCAATTATCTTAATAATTTATGAAAAATTACCTTATAAATAATTCAGCACTTTTTAATGGAAATGTAGAAGAGGAAGGCAATGTTACAAATGAGTGACAATGACAACAGTAATTTATACCAGCAGGAGCAGAATTAAGGCAGCAAAAAAAACAGAAAACAAAGCAAACATTACAAACATTCTCATGACATAGGGTTGGAAAATATTGCAAAGAAAGCTTTTAAAAGAAAGGAAAAAAACTGTTGGGTGTAGTTTCATCCTGGAGCCCCAATTATTCTTAATGCTGAGGCAGTAGGCATGCATGGAAAATATACACATACTCAGTCTCAAGGGAAAAAAGAAGAAGAAAAAGTTCCATAAATATAGTTATTAAAATAAAAATACATTGTGTAGTTTGAGAGGCAGAACATAAAGATTAACCTGAAGAGAAAGAAGTTATAATCTGAAACATCAGATTATAGATATCTCTCAGAGAGTACTGAAAGAGTTTTTAAAGAGGGGAGGGGATATTTAAAAGATATGAAGAGAATAAAATGGTGATGGCAAAAGTTAATATGATGAAGAGCAAAAATTAATAAAAATAATAAATAAACCACAAGTTTTGATGGACACATTTTCTAAAATATTTAAGATAAGCTGATGAGTAGATTGAAAAAATGTAGTAAGAAACTAAAATATAGTTATATGCATTTCAAGAACTATATTTTAGACAGGGTATATAGCTTAGAAACACAGAGCCTGCCTGGCAAGCACTAGGTCTTGAGTTTGATTCCCGGTAACAAAAACAAACAAACAGACGAACAAAAAGAATCATATTTTATAAAAGAATAAAATCATCAATGGAGCAATGTCCCACTTAAAATTCTGGCTAAAAACAATACACTCATAGGAAAAGGTACGTGATATTCACAGAATAAGAAATGCGATATGCAAGTAAAGTACTAATCATAAAAGTATTTGAAATGGTTACCAAGGCTCCACCTCATAGTTCTTATAAAATATTCAAGAATTTTAGACATATTTTACCAATATTTTGTGAATTCCTAAATTAAATATTCTTTGTGAAAAACAAAGAAATTTTTTTCACCCTAAGCCATGCAGTGGTTGCTCTGAACCATTGTGAACAACAGCACAAAAGTAAATTTTAGTTATATTGTATGCTTAATTTATGAATATAATTATAAGAATCCTCACTTTAACAATTAAACTAATCCACTTGTGATTGAAAAGTAACACACTTAGGTAGAATTTACTTTCAAAAGTATTAAATGTCAGAATAATTTACAAATGTAGTTATTTATATTAATAATATAATCATATTTGATATAGAATATTTGATAGTGTACAATATATTTTAGTAATACAATTTTATATATAAGGTCATAAGTTAAATTCCCAGTGTCACAAAATGAAAAATCTTGTAGAAACTCCAAAGTAGAAATTTATGTTACAAAAAATTTGCATACAAGATTCTATGTAAGATGCTGTATTAGAAAAATAATTTTCTAAACATTTCTTCAAAGTTCGAGAATAAAACAAGGATCTTCTGATCACTATTAATGTTCACTTGTCACTCAAGTTGCTAGCTAATTTATGACAAAAACAAAGAACCTGCATATGAATCAAACAGAATGAGGTATAATTTATGATCTTGTTTCTTTATTTATGCAGCTTTTTTCAAGTTATATGGTCATATACACAGAAGGCTGTGTCTTAGTTACTTTTTCACAGTGTTGAGACAAAATACCTGATGCTCAAAAATGAAGAAGGAAGGAAAGGTTTATTTTGTAAGATTTAGAAGTAGAGGTGAAGCGCCAATCGAGTCTGGTGATAGCTGGTTGTCCAAACAAGAATTTTAGTTCTACTTTAAGTTTTCCTAAAATGGGTTTTTGGAGTTTTTAGTCTATACTCAGTCTGCTCCAATGCGGGGTGGCATGGCACAGGGGCAGCTGTTCATGGCACCTGCAAACAGCAAGATGGAGAAGCAAAAGAGCGAAAACACACCTTCTTCCTGCCCTTATGTTGTATGCCAGCTCCACTCCTAGGCAGGTGCAACATTCACACCACCAGTCCCAGCACCAGACAGCAAACCAATCACAAACGCCAGACTCAGCCGTGTCCATAATTGCATGAGACTTGGTGGGGGGCATCCAAACACAAATTGTAACATTCCACCCCTGGACACCGCAAAGACTTATGTACATCCTTTATGGAAAAGACATTTAGTCCATTTCCAAGAGTTGACAAAGTCCTCATAGTTTCAGCATTGCTAAAGAGTCCAAGTCCCAAGTCTCCTCTGAGATCTAAGGCAAACTGTTAGGGGCAAGCACCTGTACAAATCAAAGCAAAATTAAATGCTTCCAACATACAATGGTACAAAATAAATATTACCACTCCAAAAGTTACAAACAGGGGAATACAAACCATTGGAACCAATGCAAGTCCAAAATCCAGCAGGGCAAACATTAAATTCTGGATTTCCACGCTCAGCATCTGAAGCAATCTAGTTGTAAGCTCCAAAAGGCTTAAGTGATACCACGCCTACAGCTCTTCCAGGGGCTTTAGTTCCCACAGTTTCTCTCTTAAGCCCACACTGCTCAGTCTTTGCAGTTTTCCTTGGATGATCCACATTCCTGACTTTTCCAAATTTCTGTGATCTCCATTGCACCTTTGACTTCACACTCACAGTTTCACATACTGGCCTCTCAGGGGCACACTGGTAGGCCTCTCAGGCCTTCTGAAATCAGGGTGGAGGCTGTTTTACCTTAAGAACTTGTGCATTTTGTGCACACCTAAAGCCAGCACCACATGGATGATGCCAAGGTCTACTGCTAGTAGAGTAGTAGCTAGACTTCCTCTCTCTTGGCTGTAGGGGTTGAGTGCCTGGATTGCTGAACGCTCTCAGCCTGATTGTCAGGAACAGCTTCTCTATGTCATTGCCATTCTGGGGCCTGGTGTAGTCTCCACCATTTTGGAAACTCCTTTGGCCTCCATTGCTACTCTGGAACATGTTCTGTGACTTTCTCCTCCAAGCAAAGTCTTTCACTTTTGCAGTTTTGAGGCTGAAAACAGTGGAGACTTGCTGTTTCCTGGGATGACCCCAGGCCATCTTTTTTATTTCTCTGTTCTCTCCCAGCAACCAAGATCTCAGCTCTATCTTTACAGTCCACAGTTTTCTGGCCAAACTCACAATGTTTTAAACTACCCTGTGGGGCTCTTTGCTTTTGATTCAGAACATAAATCTGACTAAAAGTCTCCAGAAATAGCCATGCCATCACCTAAACATTAGACTGCTTTGAAATTTCTTCTGCCAGATTAATCAGTCCTTTGCCCTTAATCTCAGTCTCAGGTAAAGTCTCTGGGCACAAGCAAAATGCAGACAAATTTTCTGCCAAGCCATAACACACATTGTGTGGAGTTCAACAACTAATGCAGTACTGCTTCTCAGGAGAAACCTCCCAAGCCTAATCTTTACCAGCAGGTTTTCTATCAGCCTCTGGGCTCCTGAGCTCTGACTAAAATCTCCCCTACAGTACAACCTAAGCTGTTCCAGCTCTATTCATTCAGGCAACATCTCCAAACCTTTCCAAGCTTTTCCCACAAGCCATTTTCAAAGACTCTTGAACCACATGGTCAGGCATAGTTATAGCAATGACCCCACTCCTCTGGTACCAAATTCTGTCTTAGTTACTTTTCTCTCTTTGCTGAGACAAAATACATGGCACCCAAAACGAAAGAAGGTAAAGTTTATTTTTTACAGTTTTTGAAGTTTTCAGTCCATACTCAGTCTGCTCCAATGTGGGGTGGCATGGCACAGAGGCAGCTGTTCATGGCAGCTGCAAACAGTAAGAGCAAACAGCAAATGAGTGAAAACACACTTTCTTCTTGCCCTTACACTGTAGGCTGGCTCCACCCCGGGCAAGTGCAGCACTCATACCACCAATCCCAGCACCAGACAACAAACCGATCACAAAGGCCAGACTCAGCTGTGTCCATGATTGCATGATGCTTGCAGGGGGGGGGGCATCTGAAAACAAACCATAACAGGCTGTTTACTGTAAAAATAAAATGTGTATGGTATAAGAATTAATCTAAAAGTAAAGGCATAATCCACCATAAGTATACTGACAAGAACTGTTGAATATGTCACAAGAAATACATTCTTCATGAGTAATATGACTTAATATTGTTGAGGCATAAATTTTCCTTATGGCAGTTTATAAATCCAATTAAGCACCACTAAAATCTCAACAAAAATTCTGTTTAAAAACACCACTTGTAAAAATTATAAAGGAAAGTAAATCTAAAATTGACCTTTCAAAATAACAAAATGTTACCCCAGCAGAACCTGTGAACTTTCATTTTATTTAAAAGCATGTGGAATAGATGCAAGAAAAAAATTACAATACACTTAACATAGAAAAAATCTTGGACAGAATTAATACATAAAACAACTCAATGTGAGGATCACATTGAAAACCAGAATGGGTAATTTTGAAACTGCTGGCATAGTAAAAGAAATTTGGTATAAAATGACTAACTACTTAGAGAAGATTCCATCATTGTATAAAAAATAGGCTCTAAATTTCAGGTTAATGTGAATTTACTAACCCTCAAAATGTGATGTGATATAGATGCTTTTGTGAAAAGGAGAATTAATTGAAAATATTACAAATAATAATTAATAAGTACACTTAAAACATTTCAATCAAAGAGATCAGCTATGAATTGGAAAAGACATAGGTAGTATTTTCATTATATTTATAATTTATGAAGAACTATTCAAATTATCAAACTGAAGACTATATCAACACAGAAATGTGAAAAACATTAAATAACCTATACATAAAAAGGAGAACTACCATAAGTAAGAGAATATAGAAAGATGAATTACTTCACTAGTAAGAAAAATGAAATTTATAAAGTCAGTGAAATTTTCTTATTATCAAAAGTAATTGATAAATAAATTCCAAATGTTGGTACAATTTGGGAAAACGAGAATGTATGACAAACTATTAGAGGTCTGAATAGCAGCATTTTCCACCTACCATATGTACTATAACCAAGCAATTTCAATCTTGGGTATAAAAATACAGAGAAGCGTTTTAGAGACAGCATGTAAAGGAAAGAGTTGAAACATTATGCTAGGACACAAGCATAAATTAGATATGTCCTAGACAAATGCAACAAACCATCTGGGCAAGCAACATACATAAAATATTCATCATGACAGAGCTTAAGTTAGAATGTATGGGTTTCAGTTTAGGTATCCATCACTAGGGGAGGCTACAAATTATACATAATATATGCATAAACATACAATGGTACACTCTCCAAGAAGAATTCAGCTAAAGTTCACATCTTAAAAATGAAATCTAGAATGTAAACAGAGTAAAAAGAAAATTAACTTTAGAAAAATATCATTTCGGTATGTTAAAAATGAATGTGCTGACAAAAATATGCTTTAAAATGTATTAAAAATTTGTAGAATATCGATAAAAATAGAATATAGTTCAAAATTAGAATGGATACCCATGTAGGGAGAACATTGTGACTGGAATCAGAAAACAAGAGGAAACAACAAATAAAATTTAATCTCAAGAGTTTGCATAAGCAGGTAGTAAAATTGTGAGGACAGAATCTTTTGACAGTTGTTTTTACTGATACTATCTAGTTGCCTAGGGGGAAGGCCTGGCACATCTCTGGTGTTTAATAAACCTGACTAAGGGAATATTATGATCAGATGAATTCTGTAGGTTAAAGTTCTTGATAAAGATAACTTCAACATATACAATTTGGTTTTCCTTACGTGTACTTTTGCTAATTTTTAATGAAAGTTAAAAACAACTGACATACCAAACATAATTTTGAGAGTTTAACATACCAAATGACTGTCCTTTTTGCACTAATACTAATTATTTTAATTATTTGAACTTAAATATTACATATATAACATTAAATAAGTTTTCTTTGTTAACTGTAAAATTTTTCAGCAGGTCTTTCAATTTTTCCTGGTGTATAATCACACTGTCCATAAAGATTTAAAAATTTGTCTCTTACTTATTTCATGTCTTCACAGTTTTTTAGAATATTAATTGTGATAATAAGAGATTTTCTCCATGATAAAATTATCATTAATTTTTACATCTTAATTTCATGTTGACTTTGGCTTTAGAAAGATATTAAACCTGTCATAGAATTATAGTATTTCCAAATATCTGAAGTTTCAATAATTTTTAAATTGGAAACATGTTTCACCTTATTTTATCTCTAATATCTCATAATAACTGATAAAATACATGTTCATAATGAAAAGGTATCACCAAATCAATAGAGAGCATGTTATCAAATGACAAAAATGTAAGAAGGCATTTACATAGAAAAATAAAGTTCCTCTGACAAAATCACAGATTTTAGTAAATATGACCATTAATCATTTATAATGAAAGCAACATTTATCCTATAAATAGAGTTAACAGATACTTCAAAGCTTCTGCTTCATATTAAAAAATCAAATTTAAAAATTTCATAGTCACATAACAATTTTATTCTAAGATCATAATATTATCTCAAAATTCTACCTCAGAAAAACATACCAATTATCAGTTAATAGAGGATCAGCCTACACCTCTGATTTTAAGAAAAGGCAGATAGTTGATGTCCAAAAATATACCTGATGGTGGAGTTCATTTGGTGTAAATGAGAATTTTGCATATATATTTTAGAAAAAAATTTAAGCATCTTTCTAAACTTTGAATGGAAAGAATGGTGCATTCAAAATAGCAAAAGTCAATATCAGATCAAATATTTTCTAAATGCGTAGCACTTGAGTTTACTTGATACCAAAATTGGATGATTCATTCAATTTTATTCAAAAGTCATTCATATCAATGAACCAAATAATTCTCCACTATTAAACCCACTGCTGTCTCTAGGAAGGATTAATTAAAAACCTAACTGTCCCACTGCCTACAACTTCACCATTCTCAGTAAAAACAGTAAAAAATAGTACCTAACAAAACAAACTGATGAAATTTCAGTTGATCTAAAGAATGGAGCAAAGCAAAGAAAGCATTTTTGTGGTTGTGTGAATTGGAACATGTGTAGCATTCTGGAGAAATTATATTTTAAATAGAACATCTATAGAATAGCCAATATCCGTAACATCAGGCATCATAGATTTGTCTTGTTTTTATTCAAATAGTCTTATTAAACTTTTAATATATGATAAAATTCTGATTATTTGCCATCTGTGATACATATTTGTATATATCAGGACTACTTTTACACTTACATGCAAAACTATTCTTCAAAATTCTCCTTCCTGGCACAGTTCAATAGGCAGAGGAAAATAGGTTAACCAGCAAGCGCCTAAAAGGCATCCACTGAATAACTGTCCCTGTGGTCCCTAAGCATTCACCCAGAGTAATAAGAATTTCCTAAAGCATGCACTGTTATTCTTATTTGATGAGTTTGGAATTCTTTATTTTTTTTCTCCTTAAAATGAAAGAAATCCTACAGATGCTGACATTAAACATACTGATGGGAGTTATGATCATATGTCAGAAAAATATATAACTCCTTTGGGCTCTCTAAGAAGCTGACAGCATTCCCATAAAATATTAACTACTGACAATAAAATCCCTTCACAAGGAGCTAGAGGTTAGTAGAAAGAATGTGGAAGCCTTCAAGAATGAATTTTGATTAACTGAGTGAGTTGAATTCCCTTATTCTAGTTTTTCTCAGACTTTATATAGGGTGAATTGAAATGCATGGAAATCACTACTATATATTCATTAGGTAAATGTTTGAAAGATATTAGAGATGTTGAAGTTCCCCTCCCAAAGGAATATATGAATAATAAAGTGGCAATCATACGTTTGAAAGAAATGGAGAGAGTAACGCAGTACGTATTCTGCTAACTTCTGGCAAAGTCAAGAGCTTACTCCCGTTGGTGGGTTTCCACTAGGTATGTACAACACCACAATCTCTTTCCTCTAATATAGTTTTCAGATCTTTCACAAACATGGCTTCTGATTCTGATACATATCAAAAATAAAGTGTGCCTAAGAATGTTTGTGCTAGGCCTTATCTTATAGTTATCCACCTAACTAAGAAATTTAGATAGCAAGATGAATTTTTTTTTTCAAAATCAAATCATGGCTTGAAATGAAATGAATTAGCAATGTGAAAATAAACTTCAGATTTCCTAGGAAATACACATTCCAAACAAAGCATTGAAAACCTTAGATAGGCATTTGAATGCCTTTTGTATCTTAAAAGGCAATAAATTAGTTCTAATTTGGAAAAGAATTTGTTATTGTTTTGATTTTACAATTAAATTCCAAAGAGTATCAATAAGAGATTTGCATCAATCTGAGCAAGGTTAGTCCTGGTATAATATTTATTGTCCAGTGTTTGTCCTGATATATACAGATAAATGTGCTCATCAGGAAACACACTCAATTCTGTTATTGGATTTAGAAATGTACTACATTTTAATGACAATCTTCCCCTAATCCATTAGCATGGGAATTGGTATGTTGGACAGAGTTTTATGAGTTTGTTGGATACAAAATTTCACTCTGAACATAATGACTCTAAAACTCATTATCACCAACCCCAGTATATCTGAAGAATTAACTATAATCTTATCAAATGAAGTCAGGATACCCTGAAAATTCTAATTTTCACTCCTTACCATAAAAATAAATAAATTAATGAACTGGTAATTGAACTTTTAAATTTTTATTAGATCAATTCTGATAATACCACAAAAACCTGATTTTTGAGAATAAAATGTCTATCTTTATACCCTGAGGTCTGGGAAGTTATTGACCTGAATGATTTCAAAAAACTATTTGTCATATATATAATAAATATAATATATATAATATATTTATATATTATATATTATGTTAAATATAATACATATAATATATAATATATTGTACATACTATGTATGTCATAATATATATTACATATTATATATATATATATATGTAGCATCTATTTGGTAGTTAGGATGATAAATTGATTTTTATATTCATAGAAGTTGTGCTTTTTATTTGATTTTTACAGTGCTGGGATTTGAACCAGGGCCTTATATCAGCTAGACAAGTAATGTAACACTTAACTATAATCCTATTCCTTAATTTTTTTTTTATTTTGAGATTGTGTCTTGCTAAATTGAACAGGCTTGTTTTGAACTTCTATTTTCAAGCCTCAGCCTCCCAAGTAGCTGGGATTACAAGCATGAACAGCAATGCCTAGCTACATGAATACATGTTAAATTTTAATAACATATTTTTGCATAGGAATTAAAAGGCTAACAATAGTTAATTTTGAAATAAATCTAGTAATGTATCACTTGGCAATATATAAGTGTGATTTAAGTATTCTATAAAACATGACTATTACAAAATACAAAAATATGGGTAAATCATCCTAGTAATGAAGAAAAAGACAAATATGTCATATGACAGAGAAGTGAGTAAAGACTCAAATATTCTATTTTAAAAGGATTATTTCAGGCCATTCGGGCAAGTTCTAGTTATTTCACCATTTTACTTCAGTTAGCGAGGTAGCCATTAAGGAAAAACAAACAAACTGAGCCATACCATATTCTTCAAACAAAAATAAACTAAAAATGGGTCAAACATTTGTAAATGAATGTGAAAAAATACACATACTAAAATAAAACCAGCATACATTATTTCTACAATACCTTTACTGGAGGAAAGAGCATTGTAAGTATAATTTTAAGAACAGAAAAAACAGAGGATGAAATAAATGAAAACCATATCATTACTATACAGTAAAAATTTTTAGTTTAAAACATATATTAATTTAATATGTTAATTAATTATTAATTAATATTATTAATTTAATTCCAATTTTACTAGCAAAAATATGTTCTATTGTAGAGTTTCTAGCTGATACTAACAAGAAATGAAAAAAGAAAGAACAATAATTCCTAGTTGTTTCTCATGGAAACAACATATACCAAGAATATATATTTTTGTACATTATGTCCGTGTTAATATTTCAGATTAGGTACCCATTTTAAGAATAAACAAAATTTTAAAAATTACTTCTAGATTTAAAATATGTAGATTTTTACCAAGATATTTAATTTCTTATAATGCTGGTATAAAGACCGTGAGTATTAAAGAACAACCTTCCACAGTCTTACGTAGGATATGCTAAAATGTTGTAAACTGTGTGTTTTTAAAAACCTGACTTCCATCACCACTCAGAAAATTATAATGATTATGAAGGATCATAAAATGTAAAAAATAATGGTATCTACTTCAATTGTTACTCAATTTCAATTGCGCCGGTTCTACTTAGGTTAATGTTGTGTCAAGTTGTACAGATGAAAGTTTTATGTATTCTCAAGTACTCAACAAAGAAAAATCTTGCTTTCTTTGCTAATAGTCAAAATTTTGAAGTGTACATGGATGTTTCAAAGCCTCAGTATATTCACCAAGTCCAAAATGCAGAAAACACAGGTCTCTTTAAACTAAATGAAGATATAAACTATATGTACTTAAGAAACTTAAGAATGACAATAAGTATCATGTTTAATATTAAATTTTGTTTTATTTGAAAAACCAATGTGAAATTATATCTAGTCAAATGAACTTGAAAAGAACTAATGAAAATTCTAGTTCAAAATGGCCATATAAAAATGAAAGATTAATGGTGAAATTAAGTAGAAAAGACCATTTTGCAACAAATAAAAAGAATAACTTTCTGTGAAAAAGCTTGGATATGTATTTGTGTGGTATTTCATATAGTTCAAAATACATATATATTCTAATTCTCAAATGCAAGTATCAGCAAATGTTTGCAAAGTTAAGATAGCTACTATGATTATCCTAATTAAAATATGTTCAGGTTATTTACAAGATAATAGAAAAGAATCAAATGCATTATTCTGTAAATTATGCAACAAACCATTAAAGACAGCAATAAATCAATTGGCACAAAATAAATATAATTATGTTATATTCATGAAAATCTTCTGTGAACCAATATCCAAATATCAATAATGAGTGATATTCATAATATAAACATCAAAGAAGCACTTATGCTTTTAAATAGCACCAACAACTTCATGCTATCTCAAAGAGAAAAATGTTAAATCAGAGCATTGTCATGATTGTGGTGGGTAATCCCTAATCAGCCAAAACTCAGAGCATAATTTTCTACAACAAAAGCAAAGGAAAAAGGCAATTGCCATTTCATCAAAGGGTCTTTCACCATCTCCTTCAAATGTGATGATTTATTCTTAATTAACAACTGATTAAGCGGTATTTCACAATTTTTCTAACACCACACATTACTAACTCCTAACTAATCAAGGCATCAGAAGAAAACTAAAACAAGAACATCATAAAACATTGATGATCTACACCTGCATTACACATCTGTTCAGGTTCAATTTGTAGGAAAGATAAACTAATTCATTGTCCATCATTTTGGAACGTTAAATAAAATATTTACTTAATCCTTTTTTAAAAATGTATAATTTTATGAAAGGGAAAACTTGAAGTCTTAAAAGTGGAACAAGTTGGAAAACATTAGTAATAAATACAAATATGATTAGTAATAAACAGTGTCAACAATGTAATTTTTTTCTACTACATAACAGTTTGTAGTAGCTAATATTTAAACCATAATGTCTGCACATACTATTTTAAAATGTCTGAGATATTTTTACTAATAAATATAAAAAGAACTAAAACAAAACTGAGCAGAAACTTTGTAATAGCTGGTGAAGATATATTTCCTCATGAGCAATATGTATAAATATATGTAAGCATAATGTAGTAACATAGTAATTAAGGATGTATTGCCATATTGTAGAGTAAGAAAATAACTGACCTATATTTTTGTTTTACTGTTTGTAAAGGGAAGTCAGGTACCAAAAATAGGGTGGCAGCTGAGGAAATCATCATTTGCCAGCTTATGTGAACATAGGATTGGGCAACTCACAGTGAAGCCACCAAGAAAAGCTAACAAAGAAGACTGAAGCAGGGGAATTCTTATGAATGTGAATTCTGACAAAAATTAGGCATAACAGATTTTCTTTTATTTCTGCTATTCATGAACAAAATTGTCTTCCAAGGAGGGTGTCTTTTCTTTGCCAAGCACCTTAATGGGAAAACATGTCCAGATTTGGAAAAACGCAGTTGAGAAAGGATGACTTGCCTCTCACACCAGAAGCAGAAGAGTTGTGTACTGAAGTGTAATCCTAGACTGGGATTCTCGCAGAGCCTACTGGGAAGAAAAGCTTGATACAATGACACTGTGATTCTAAAATTTTCAAAGCAAGGAAGGAAGAGAGGGAGATGAGGAGGGAGGGAGGGAGGGATGGAAGGACATCTTTGGAGCTTACTAATGATTACTGAGTGATTTTTAATAGTGAACATGGTAAAAAGAAATTGATTTTATTCCAGGTATTTCATGATGTGACTGAAGCAATATTCCAAGACTAAGATTATAGCATTTTGATAATCCACTTAGAACTGGCAGAGATTGTTAGAAGTTTGGGAGTGTACCTTGGTCGTATGTGAAGGATTTGTGGTAAAATTACTGGATAATAAGAAGCAGGTAATGCCTTTCCTCCTCCTAATGCTTAAAACCAGAAGTCTGGATTTTAAAAAATGCATTCAATTGCAATGCCATTTCTTGGCATACAATAAATATGTGCTCCATAAACAATAGTTGAATTAATGACCAAAAAAAAAGTATTTACACCCATAACAATTGACAAAATTAGGGATCCTTTTGTGTTAATTTATCTTGAAAATAAAAATTGGCAGTGATACCTATACTTTATAGTATACAATAAAATCAATTTAAACAAAGCAAGACACCAATATGAATAGCATAAATAACCCAGGTGTCTTAGCTGAACGTTCTATGCAAATGCAAAGACAATTAACTTAAGTGGTTTCCTTTTTCATCCAAAAGAGAATTTATTTAAACTATGTAGAAGCAAATACCATATATGAAGAACGTCTTCTAATGATAAATGTTTTTCATTTTATGAAGCCTTCTTGAATTATATTTGGTTTGTTTACAAATATAGTCCAAGCTTCTTAGCTATTGGCAAAATGAAGAATAACCTATCCAAAAATCTCCCACTTATATGAAATGTAGAAATGGCCACTCTGAAATGAAATAACTTTATCCTAGCAATTCCATATTCTAAGAGTTTTAACGAATAGCCAGGAGTAAACCCACGACTCATCTGACCCAACACTATGGCTAGTTTGTCTAAATTATTTTAAATAATGAGAACCTCATTTCATCTTTTATATTTGTACCTCTGCAGACATGGAAAATTCCAATTGAAAATTTTTGCCCACTAATCATTAAAATATTGGCAAGCAAATAAATATATAACTCCTATTTTAAAGCTAAAGACACCAGCACTGTTGTCACAGAACCGAGTTACACAGATTTTGTTTTTGTTACTATCTTTATAGAAGTGAGCTTTCTTTCCTGATATTCTTTATATGAAAACCTATGGCACCCAAACCAATGTAAGAAGGGGGCAGTCAAACAAAGTAGAATAGAGAGTGTGTCTTACTGTGAAATGATCATCGCTTCTTTCACAGTGTCACCATAATTCAGACTTAAATTCATCATGATGCTCTCACTGAAATTTCAGCTATTTTCAGTGAGTTCTTACTGCACCAGCTATTTTGAACAAGTTTAACTTGTTTTTGTTTGTTTGTGAGATAATTTTGTGTGCTCTGATGGAAGAGTTTGAACCCAATGTCTTGAGTTGGAATCCTACTAGATGTGTGGCCTGCATTATAATTTTCTCAATTATAAATGGGAAATTTATTCTCTAAGTTTCTGGATTATTTGCAAGACCATTTCACAAGTAGTATATGAAATCCCAACTACAGGATTTGGTATGTGTTAGCCATTTAACTGGAGATATTTGTTGACCTTTTATTCTTCTAAAGTGAACTATAAAAATCGCCCTCTTTATTTATACTTTCTCACTTCCTACTTGCAGTTAGGAGATGAGAAAGGACATTACTTAGGTGCTGATGAAATACTACCCCCTACCTACTTCTAGTTTTCATGTAACTAGTCTCCTCTGCCCCCCTGAATAAATCTAGAGTCTGTAATTACCTTAAGTGTTGCTTTAATCCTTTTCCTTCTCTAGAGGAACATAAACTATTTCCTACTTGGTACTATCTGTACAATTACCTGCAAAGCTTCTTGTTTATATATAGACCTTCCATACTACAATTGAGACTTCAAATTAAAATCCAGTTTTTTGCTTTTGTTTTGTATTTTCAACTTTTCCCTCATGCAATATCTGATCCACAGACATTAATTACATTAAGATATATTGTTTGACTTTATTGGCAGGACATGTTTGACATATAATTTGAAATAAAGTTAAGAGATTCAAGTAAGTAACTTAATTAAACTGTTTTATCTCATTTTAGATGATCTTATCTTTCCATTATCTCTTCCACTCAGAATAATCAAGAAAAACTGTATTCTTTTTAGCTGCTAAGGTTTATTTATTCACATCAGAATTATCCTATTTGGCTAGCTTTTCCTAATTGCTGTTTTATCCCACTTTAAAGTAGAATTGACATTTTTTTGGTTTGCACCCACAAAAACTGACTTCTTTTGTCAGCACAGGGGATGAAGTTTATATATAGCCCTTTCTATTTTTTGTTTTGAAACAGAGTCTTTGTAAGTAGCTGACTTCCCAGGCTTGAAATTCCTGTTCTTCCTGCCTCAGCCTCTCAGAATGTGGTACTACCATGTACTACTATGTTCAGCTTAAAGTCTATATATTATAGCACCTATTTATTTATTCAGGTTTCTCTCCATTCTATATTTAAACACCTTAAGTGTACAGACCATTTTCATTTGTATCTTTAATGATTATTATGCTACACAATAGAGGTAATTTAATAAATGATTGTTGCATGAAAAAATTCATTCTGAATAAATATATGCATATGTATATATATATATGTGTGTGTGTGTGTGTGTGTGTGTGTGTGTGTGTGTATTGAGAGACAGTAGAGAGAAGTTCAGGTGTAAACATAGAAGCAGGTACAACTCTAGGCACAAACTTAAGCATAAATTATACATTTTCTTTTCTTTGGGCACTTAATGACAGGAAAAATAGTTATTTTTCACTTGTGTGTTGGCATAGTAGATTGTACAGTGATAACAAGAATGACAACAATATTAATAAATCATGCTCTAGTAATTGGATCACATATATGCTATGTGGTTTCTATAAGACTACCAATAAATCTATAATTTGATATCCATCTTTATGCATGAGGAATTTGATGCCCTAAGAGTTGAAGAAATAAAGACAATTTTTAATAAAAGATAAGAAAATAGGAAAGGGACAAAATAACCATGTGGTGGTAGGCAGAGGCAGGTTAAGGAGGAGGATGGAGAGAGAATGTTTGAAAAATAGCTGGGCATGGTGGTGCATGCCTGTAATCCCAGAACTCGGGAGGCTCTGCAGGTGTGAGTTCATGACCAGCCTGAGTCACCTGGTGAGTTCAAGGCTACCATGACAACATACTGAGACATTCTTTCCTCTCAAGAAGCAAACAAGCCCAAGAAATAATTTCTAGTGGTGCCATTAATCATTCAAGAGTATCCTCTTTCTCTCTTTAATTTATATTCATCACTTGCTACAATGTGAGTCTTCCCTTTTTGCTTCACAATCTCTTCCATAACCCTGAATTTGCTAAATTCAAAACAAAATAAAATCTTTCCAAAATAAGCTCTGTTTTTCCCCTGCCAATAACTGTTTCCTCTTCATTTCTAATACCTATCAAGTTGTGCTTTCTTTCACTTCCTTGTTCACATTAATTCTTTGAAATATATTGCACTACTCCATGTGGCCAGATGGAAAATAGTAGCCACAGTCACACTCTTTCTTTTCATAGGTCTGTGGTCTACCTCCTGAATATACTCTGTGATCTTACTGGAGATATTGTTCATTGCATCAGCATCCTTGGGCTATCAAAAGCTATTACGTTCCTGTCACAGACACTGGTACTACCTGGTGATTTTCTCTTGAACACAAGAAACAATGAATAGCATAGGAATGGAAAACGCAAAATTTTGATCCCAAGTAGTTTGACAATTTAGTTTGTGAATTGTGATCATGGAATATTTGGTTGTGAAAGATAACCTATTTCTTTGTGGGTATAATTTATAAAACATGGTAGTGAAAAAGGGAAATTGATGAATTCTGTGTCAATTATGTTTGTTCCATCTACCTATTGTTTAAAGGATGCAGTATTCAAGTAGCATTTTGCATCAGAACACAATTTTCAACATTGTTAGAAGCTACAGCTAAATATAATCAGGTTTGTGCTTCCTATTTGGATGTTCAGTTTTTAAAAATAAACACATAATTTCATCTTAATATATTATATACTTCTTGTAAGTACTATTTTCAGTGTTCTGTAACGCTGTAGTCCCATCTTTTGTCTATTGCTGAATTTATTCGCCTAGAAGGGCTGCTGAGAAGTTTATGGCAAATTTCCATCTGTCTTTTTGGGTGGAAGAGAAAATTTTAAAGCTTAAAAAATAAATTAGATGATCTTTTAACATAAGATACTTGTTAACATAATTGTGCATCAATTTTTAGAACTGTTCCCAAAGTTAGCTATTTCCCCAGTACAGCTATACTCACTATCCTTTTACATTTTATGTTTAATACGTGCCAAAATCTGATACAATCTGCTGTAGTGATGCAATTATTCATCCTAGAAAAAATGTCTGAATTATTTAATTCTTTAGGCTTTTATAAAGTTCAAATTAAATCTTTCAAAGTGGCAAAGAAAAGCAATTTACCTTTACTAGTTCTTCATCCTACCACTTGCAAATTACATATATTTCAAACCTCAGTCACTTTTCTAGTTAATAAACTTAATGACTTCATCATGCTGTGTAATTCACGCTGTACAATCTATATAATAAAAAGCCGAAGATGATATAAAATATTCTTGACATTCATGAATATTAAGTGTTGAAAAGTAATTAGATGATAAAAATAGTAAAAAATAAAAATAATGAAACACTAAGAAAAATGTTTGCATAGCAACATATCAATTTTAGGAATTCAGCCCAGAGAAAACTGTAGCAAACATTTCCCTAGTAATGATGATTTTCTTGAGCATATTCATAGGTATCATTACATCTCATGTTCTTAGCACCTGAGGTAACTATTCTTTACGTTCTACAAAGTAAAATCTTTAGAGTAAATTAAGGTTTAGTTGGGTTTAGTCTGTATTATGTAGGGTGCATTTGCTCTTTTTTGAGTACTGTGCTCTTCTGTCATGCACTAGAATATTTCCTTTCCATCCTAATATCACTTCTTGCTCTGCATAATTTCCCTTCTTTCTTTTACATAAATGGGTTTTATTTTATCCTTTAAAATATTCAAGTACAGTATATAGCAAATTTTAAAATTTTGTTTCCTAGAAGGGAATCAAAACTTTCAACCAGAAATTTTGATAACAGGATTCTGTTTTCTCCTCCACCCTTGTAAGAACAATTTTTATCCCAAGTGGCATCTTTGGTTCTCTTTTATGAATGTACCCATCACCACAACCCCAACCACGTTATTTTCCCAGAAGCCCTTGAACTCCTGCCTCCTAAATCCTAATTCCTTTCTCTTGAGGCCTAGACTTATAAGATTTTGTCTGGAATAATCTCTTAGTAGCTCACATGTAATATGCACCAAACAGAACTAATTAGCTTAAATTTCCCAACATGAGAATTACACATTTTGGCTGATAGATCAACCACTTTCACAGTCTCCATAACTGAAAGTGACTGTAGGTCAAGGGACCAGGATTTCCAAAATTGTCAGGCTCTCTTCTCCGTCCCCTTTCTCTTTCTCACTGCCATTAACAGAGTTTTGGTGACCAGCATGTAGGCATCTAAAATTTGTTAATGAAAGAAAAGATCAAAGTAGAGTTTTCTAACAATATTTTTCAATGTTTACAAATAAATTCATTTCAGTACAAAAATTTGAGACCCCAATAGTGCCCTGTGTTATGTTTTCATACTGTTCTGTAGCCATAATGTAAACAAGTAGAGACAGTTATTAATCATAAATCAAAAACAAATTTCCAGTGAAGTACAAACTAAAATAAAACTTTTATTATAGTGACTCTAACATTATATGCTAAATGATATTGATAAACGAAATGATATTTTGAAATAAGAGTATGAATTAACTACTATGATATAAGTCATGTTCAGTGTTCTATGCTTTAGCATCATGTGTCTCTCTTAATTTCTGTATGGAAATTAATTTACATATGGCTGATATTCATTATTTATACGTTAAACTCACCACTACAGTTTTCTCAGTCTGCTATATGAAATCACCAGAAATAGACATCTATGCCACTATGTACATAAGTAAAATTTCAGCCCCTGAAATTATGCAGAAATAGTTTGTGATAACATAGTCATACAGATAACTTTGCGTAAACGTATGCTAAATTTGTGATTCTAACTGCATAGAAAAGACATCACTGAATCCTTCTCTTAGGAAGGAAATTATATCCACAAACACTCCAGTAGTCTACAGATCAATAAGTAACCAATATAATTTAAGCCTTTCTGTTACCTTTTCTATTTAATGCAGGAGACTGCCTTCCACCTTACAGAAAACGTTCCACAGATGTTTTCATGATTATCTACATCTCTTTTGTACTTAATAACTGCAAATTAACTTATAAGAAATAAAGACCATGCCTATGAAAAAGTGTCTCACACAATTTATAATAGTCTCAAATGGCTAAGTAATTGATCTACTGTAACACAAACATATAATCTTGGCTTAGGTAATTTTCAGAACTTCTAAATGAAGGCAATTTTCGACAAGAAGAAAACTTCATGCCAGTCATAAAAAAGAGACTGCAAATTAGAGAATTTCAATGCTTTGGCTAGGCTTCAAATAAAGAATAATGAAAAAAATATGTCTGGGGTAAGCAAAAGATTTTAAGAGAAATTCATCTGACCAATCCTGAGTATAAATGATGATGATAGGTCATGTAATTTTCTGAATAACTTAAGAGATTAGTCAGGCTGTTTATGTTGAATAGTCACATTTCATTTTAACTCATTTAAATAGGTTTTTGAGATTAAAGCTAATAATTAAATATCAAAGTTTATACAACAATAGAAACTACTTTTAATTTCCTTGGATTAGAAATGCACATCTTGCTTATTACGAAATATGTGTGCTTTGATAAAACATATTCATAATTATCACAACACCAATATTTATAATGCTGTCTCATTTAATTCCTTAGAGATATGAAGCAAGGCTCAGAACCAGCCATAAAGAAGTCTGCAATATGCACTGAATAATGATGTACAAACATTATTAAAATAAGAATCCATTCTTCCTTCTACCTAACCTCTTTTGTGTTAAATTCATGAGAAAAATTATTTAAAAGCAGGAATTAGGTGGTGTAGCATTAATATAGTAAATGTCAAAACATAGAGTTTCTTCATTTCCTTTTATTTGCCATATTTATAGGTAACCTTTTTATTAATAAAAACCTGGATTACTACAATAATGTGCAAATTTCCATTTCATATGAGCAAGAAACTTTTTTCACTAGACTGGGGAAGTCCCACCAAAAGTGGCTATGAACTTCCTGAGATCTTGTCTCTTACTATTGGGTGCTTTTGTTTCCTCTGGATATGATTATATCTCTCTTTCTTTGTCCAACTGTTTTGTGACCAATTAAATTAGAGCTTTGTCTCCTGAAGGATTTATGAAAAGATTTGTTAAACTTTATCAAGAGCAGATAACAAAGGCAGAGAATTTATTCTCTAAAAGAAAGGGGAAGAAGTGAGGTGGGAACTACTTTGTTGGATAAATGCACACCACTAAGAATTTTAGATATAACTTTTTCCGTTTAACACTAAACTTGGGCTGGGGATGTAGCTCAGCGGTACAGCGCCTGCCTGGCAAGCGCGAGGCTCTGAGTTCAGTTCCTGGTACCAAAAAAGAAAATAGTAAAAAAAAAAAGACCCAAAAAAAAAGCTCCTTTAACACTAAACTTATCCTGCAGGACATATATTCCCATTTCTCAGTTGGTGACTTGTCACTCAGAGAGGTTAAAGGTTTTTATCTACAATCAGACTGAAGAGCTATAGGAAAGCCAACATATAGCATAGATCTTGGAGATCAGTTTTCTCTGTACTCATCAAATTATTATAAAATTGCAGTTGAAATTAGAATCATGTTCTTAGACTTGACTGAATCAAAATTCACTGGAATAATGGTTGTAAATGCAAAACTTTTTTATTTGGGCTTCAGCATCTTAGGGAATGAATAATGCTTTCTTTCAGTTCCATTGAGCAGTGCTAGAGAGAAAGAATGAGTACCTAGGTGTGTGTCCCTGCTGCAAAGAAGGGAACATGGGTCATACTTCAATCTATAAATATATCTATGTCAACAGTCACAAAATAAGTTCATTTTGAATTGGGGATAGAATTATCCTTTCTTAGCAATTACATAAAAAATTTGATTGTCTTCTATTTTTTATATCCTATGCAAATTTTTAATTGTCAGGATGGAGGGAATTGGATTATGAATTACTAAAATAGTCTTTGTAGAGGTTCTTAATT